>LPNX010570466.1:278275-289063 GCA_001517045.1 Pseudotsuga menziesii
AACGTGCAGCACAGCAGTTGGGGTTGGAGACGGAGTCTTCAACTAACAGGATTTCGGCAGTGAAACATCTGTCCTAGTCTTATTCCGGGTAAGCCATACAGGTTCACCACTTGTTCTTCATTCATTCATCAGTTATCTAGTACATGGTATAGATCGTTGCAGGGACACGGGTGCAGCCATAAGAGGGGGTTTTCAGCCAGAAAGCCCTAATCAGCTGTTGGGCCTTCAGATCTCAGTTTCCTTCCGAAACTCAGGCATCATTCTCATTATCAGCCAGAATATTAGTGGTAAGTGTTAATTTCTCTTTGCAAACCTCTAACCCTAATTCAGCTATATTTTAGGGCATTTTTGCATGGCGAGTTTGCATGCACAGTTATTTTGCAAATTTGTATGAGGTTGAGTGTGCGAGTCAGCACTATCATAGAACATTAGAGAATATCAGTATTTGGGATATTTCAATTAAAGTGTTCAGAGACATGGTAGAATGGTACTGGTGACTACTTAAACCCCCTAGAGCACTATAGTGCCTTAGGGGAGCCATACCGATCTGCAATCTGTAATAAAATTTTTGATCTAACCAATAATAAAGTGATAATAATCACTGATTTTGAAAACTGAGGCCAAACTCTGAAAACTAAGGCTGCAGTTTTGGTTCTAGGCACGCATGGAGCAAATATAACCAATGTTGATTCTTGTAGTCACTGCATTGGGAACCGTGTTTGACTTGGTCAACTGAAGGTGAGAGAATGAACTGAGCTGATCTTGCATGCATCCAGGGTAAGAACTGCTCCAAGATGTATATTAATACCCAACTTAAATTATAGTAATCAGAATCATGGTGACATAATAGTAATAATCAATAAAAATATACCTGTGTGTTTGAACAATCTTTGAATCTTCTGTGAAGTCCCTTGTATATGCCATACTTACGAAGTTTAACCAATTTGCTAATGCTGGGTGAAGGTGGAAAACAAGGCTTAGGCAAAAGGGTGACGACTTCTAGTTGACCTTGACCATGTGATCTCTCCGAATGGTAACAAATACACACAACCACAGTGACATATCCATGACAAAGGACAATAAGGGATGTTGGTGTCTCACAAATGGATAAAGTACTTGGGCTTGTTTCCTTTAAGCTCTAGCACGTATTCATTTAACAAGATTTAACACTTATTCCATTTAACTTTTAAGGCATTTATCAATTTAACACAAGATGCTAGCCAACCTCCAAAGGCAGGTGCTGTGGAAAGCTTTCTGGGCTTCAGAAAATGACTAAAGCCTAGCCTCGCCGCTAGCGAGCATCCATAGCCTCGACGAGTTTGCCTTACCCTGTTGTCCTGTAGGGTCAAATGAGCCTTACAACATACAATGGATGAGTGCTCATTCTTTGGTAACTGACTAGTTTTATAACATTTAGATTTAGGCATTAGTGCTTAAAAGCACTACTGATCGCAACTTACCTTTTGCATCATTTAGATATGGCATATATGCGGTCCGATGCTTTAGTGTCTAAAGACACTATTTGTAGGAGCACTTGTTTTGAGGACTAAAGGAAAACCATCCGGTGAGCCTGGCCACATTGAACCAGGCCACATACTTCATAGCCAGAGACACAATACAACATGGGGTCCATCATGCTTAGGGGTTGTTATCACCAACCTTATAGTTTCCTGTGTGAGGTGGATCCAGGATGGATGGTAGAGGGGCAAGCAATTAAGGGGTGGAACCAAGACTGTCTAGACTCCCAAATGGATGGTTGTCACGCCAATCAAGGCAGCCTTCACTTTATGTTACCCTAGTCCAAGACAACAACGGGGGAGACCCGGATCCGCTCCTGACAGGAGAGATCAGACCTAGACACCAGAACAGATCAAATGGGGCTTTGAGGTATGTAAGGTGCAAGGTGAATGGAAACCCTAGCTCTAGGGTTTAGGTACTAGCAACTGATAGAGATGACCACTGTTGTGACAGGGTGAGCAAAGACAGAGTTGGGACTGTCTAGTACCAAGGAGACAGACTCAGTGGAAGATAGGTATTGTTAGTTATCACTGAATGTTGGCAAAGAGAATGGGAATAAGGTCAATTTAGGGCTAGCGCTAGAAATAGGAGATCAGTGCCTTTCGTGCATTAGGCAATGGAGTCATCATCAGTACAATGTTTCAGTGAACCCACCTGGGATATACCCTAATCTATGGACCCAGAAAAGGATTTGGCCCGGAAGATTCAGGTTATAGGAAAACCAGCAGAAGGAGGGCTAGCGCTAGGGTTTGGAGAGGCAGATCTGTAGCTCTAGAGCCACCGAGAGACTATCAGCTCAGTGTTGGAGGGGAAATGAGACCAGGATGGCCCGATCTACAAAACCAAGTCAGAAAATTTCAGTAAAGATGATCTGGAAAATTCAAAATCTGATGAGGGGGGCAAGGAGGATGAAAATCAGTTTTTCAGATCTAGGGCAACCTGGAAGGAACTAGCTCAACGTTGGGGGTGTTTTGGAGTGCTCAAGCCCTGATCTATCAGCCTAGCCTGTCAGATTTCAGAAAAAGTAAACTTCGGAAAAGTCCAGTTTTCAGTGAAGGCGCTAGGGCAGTTTCAGTCTAAAACTCAGATCTAGGTCAAACTGCCATGAATCTGGACAGCGTTGAGGGTGATTTGGACTGTGTGGGACCCGATATATCAGTCTATGAAGTCAAAAATTAGAAAAAGTCAAAACCCTAGCAGGTCAAATTTTTTAGTGGGGGTTTATGCAGTTTTCAAGCTAAAAATCAGATCTAGGTCAAACCAGCAAGAATTTGACCAGCGTTGCAGTAGATTTAGTGAAGGGGGGGCCCGATCTATGAAACCCAGAAGTGGTTTGGCCAAAGATTGGACGGTTCCTAGATTTAGTGCTTTTTAGAGTTTTTAGTATTTTAGGAGTTTTTCAAAAAAATTGAAGAAAAGCAGGTACAATGGATTTAGATCTGAAAAAGAAGAGACTTACCTGTTAGATCTTACCTGGAAATGCTTGTAGAAGTCTTTAGCACTGATGATCCTTGCTATCCCGATCAATTCTGGAAGATCCAAGTGATTTCTATGAAGGATGTAAGCCACAAACCACCAATGCGCCCCCTACCTTGCATGAGCAAATGCCAACAATATCAGATTTGCCAATACAAGATAAAGAAACCAAATGCTACAAGAAAGTAAAACGAAGTAATCATAGATCACAATGAAACTAATGAAAACCCCCTGATCCAAGACAAAGAATACCGAACGAGTTGAGGTCCCCCTGCAAAAATGCTCTAGCCAAAACGCCCTCTTGTAGACAAAACAATGATAGCAAAAAAATATAGATCTCACAAGAATTTCCACAATGCTAGGAAGCAGAAGACTATCCAGTCACCATTTGAGAACATTAGATGCAAAGCAGATCCAGAAAATATCTACAGAAAAATCTTTATATTATTCAGATCCAAGAGCCAGAGACCCCTGACAAATGAGAAGCTCTCTCCTTTAAATAGAAATGAGAGAACCACAATCATGACTGAATCCTAACCACTTTCAAAATGAGTGGCTAAGATTAAAAGATAAAATGTTATAATCAATGGTTGAGATGAGCTCAACATACAATACATGGATCAATATAACCATAAAGTACCAAAGTGGACTAAATCACCCATAAAGAGGGTACCCCACTCAACAAGAAATAAATGAAGCACATGGTGGGTCCAAGGAGTGTTTGACTAACTCCCTCTGGGTGTCCCCATGGCACAATAAAATAATATAATATTTTAATTCTTTGACCTTGTGCCTCGAGGAAATCGTGAGCCTCCCAAAAGCTCCAGAAAATAATATAAAAATGCCCAAAAATAAGTGTGGGCCCAATCAGGTGCTGCAACTGCTGGAGATGGTGTGGAGGACATCACTCTCATCATTATGACTCATCCCATGTCATTTCCTTGCCTTAGTAGCCCAAATCGATTTCTTCAATAGCCATTTAATCATTTTTTGATCTGCCTCAGGAAATGTGAACCTGCCAAAACAGCCTCCTAGGGTGCCTGCGTTGTCACACTGAGCCCACTAGGCTCTCTGGGATGGGGGTACTATGGTACAAACAAGTGGCTGCACCCCCTATGCCCATACAACGCCCTAGGAGATCCAAATAAAACATCTCCCTGCTCAGACATATCAACCTGTGAAGAAAAACTGCATCAGAAAGGAAGAATGAGCCTGATCATATCTGCAAGTGCCCGGAACTGGAAATAAACTGTCTCATTAGACTCAGAGAGTCCAAATCCATCTAAGGTGTATACTCATACCCCTCACAGGTCTCTATCTGATCATCAACCATATCCACTAAACAATATAACCATTTGTAAATGACCAGACATCAATAATAACTCAGACTATCATCCATCTGCTGCAAGTGTTAAAAGGCTAAGACATGCTCTACAACTCATTCAAGCAACAATCACAACAAGTAGCAGTCATTTCACTAGCGGTACATCAACAAATACATATATAAGGATTTATTTATTATTACTCAGACTAGACTTTCAGGACTATACTCACTTCATAGTTGTAGCCAATTTGCTAGTGAAGGATGATAGATGAAATTGACGAGGCTAAGGCAAAGGATGACTTCCTACTTAACATCATGACACTTTGGACCTGGAAAGGGAATACTCACTATAACTAATGTCGGACAAACAACAGCACAGGGAATGGCAGTGCCTCACAAATGGGTAAGTTGTTTAGAGAGTGCTTATTCAACTTAAGCATCATGACTACATCAAGATTGATCCAAGTTCATCAGGACTATCAATTTTATTTCCATGGCCTTTTTGGCCTATATGACCCTTTGGGACTTCACCAATGCTTAAAAGCACAGCTAATCGCAGCTTTCATCTGGGACATATTTATTTTTATAAGGTCAATGATTTTTGGATATAGAATATTTTTAACCATTGCTTTTTTGGACCTTTTCTTATACTCTTCAAGGAGTATTTTAGCATTTCATTGCTCTTGCCCTCTTTACATATGTTAAGAAACACAGTTTTATCATTTTCATTTTCCATGGGCGCATATTCAATATTTCCAATACACGTAGTACATGAGCTTTCAGTTTTAGCCAACAACATCTCAAGTGACTAGGGGGAGTTCTGCACAGTGCCAAACATCGGGACAACCGACCAGAATGATTTAGGCATACAATCCAACTCACCAAAGGCAAGTTTTGTCACCAACTCAGAGCCGAGACACAATATAAACAGGGAGGCTTGTCCAACAAAGGTTCTAGTAGGGAAAAAGATCCTCCATGCCATAAGTCAAGAAGTCAGTTGGGTTGAAAACTAAACTGGAAGGTAATGGATGGGTGAAGACAATGAATGATGGAGCCAACACTAGCAAGCCAAAACAATGGTGGGAATGACTACCTCTATTCTCCCTAAGGAGGGTAAAACCAATGAGTATAGATCAGGAACTTCCAAGTCTAAGTAGGGACATCAATACATAGTACAAAATACATCCAAGTCCATATATTTTTGACCGCCAGATCATGATACCACAAGTTAATACATGTCACAAAAATCAGTATAAGAGCAATGATAACCACAACACAATATAAAAAGTTGAGTCATAATCATGCAATATAATCCATCTGAAACATCATCTGTCCAATGAGAAAGCACTAATATAAAATTGGGCATCAATAACTGCTCTGTAATGACTAAATGGCTACATCGGTCCTCAAATCTGAGTGTCCTGAGACTCAGTCCTGACATGGGAGAGTACAATAGTCCACTAATACAATAATGATCCGTCAAAACTGCTCATCTCAGCATCTCATATGTAAGAGATCTGGATGAAAAAATGTACTGTGTCTGAAAAATAGAATATGGTAGCCTGGCTACTATATATGTGATAACAGGGGTCAAAGTGGGGAAAATGATCTTCAATCTCATAGGTCTCAATCATAAGTCAAGGGATAAACTAATCATGGATGCAACTGGATGGATGGGGACAAGTGACACACGGAACCAACCTAGAAAGATAAAATAAGTTTGTGTAAAGCATGACATATGCAATGGTCTTCAATATTAGATTTTCTGATCATTCTCGACACAAGTTAAGCATCAATAAACAAATCATATAAGCATAGGTCACCATAATCATCATAGCATAACAAGTTAAAGGTGTTAGTATGCATCAGAGAGCAAAATCCTACCAAGAAGCAATATTCCTTATCTCACCATATGTATGTCTCAATCTGATGTGTCAATCTGGGTACTGTGTACCATCTCTGCTGCTCTGCTCGAATGAACTATGTCATCATGAAAGTCATCTCAGTGGACAAGGAGATCTCAGTCATGGCAAGTAAATACTCTCCATCTGATACTCAATGAAGGCTCTGAATGGCTCATGCTGTAATGATGATCCATGTTGTATCCCATCAATATGTTTGCCTCAAAAAAATAAAGAGACCATTTTGTATGCTGCATCATAGTAGCCTAGCTACAATAGATATGTGATAACAATAGCTAAGGAGCAAATCTCTCCACTTTGCAAATCATCAAGGGCTTGGGATGCTCATTGAAATCTGCAATAGTTCAAACAAATTATGGGTAAGGAACCTCTAGATCTGCTAACTAGTCTTAAACAACCTAGAAGGAGAAAGTTGAAAGAGAAATTATTCAAAGTTGAAGCACATAGAAAACATAGAAACGCACCAGGTGGCTCAATTACACTTTATTCAACATTCAAAAAGCCTTTGGAATTACAATGAAACTCAATCTCTAGGGATCCAACACCATTACAGTAATTTTTCTTTAACTTATAGACACCAATTGACCTAGAACTGTGACCTAGGTTTAAGAGAGACTTTGCCTTGCATGAGATCAATCACAAGTGTGACCATGCGTTAGAGAATTATGCTTTAAACTTTAAACTGATAGCAATATGATTGTAGAAAATTGATGAGAGGAAAGGCATGTGATAGCTTACTAGAGATAACACCCAATTCACTTGAGAATGCCAATAGTTTGTATATCTATTTAAACACTCACTTATCCATTACCAATGTCTTGTTTGTTGCAAGAAGTGCCGAAAATTGTAGCTTTGACAGGAACTTTTGCATAGGTTTAGTGTCAAATGTGTCGAAAGTCGTTTGAGTCAATTCTATTTTCTAATCCACTTTAGTGATAAATTAAAGGTCTTATATTTAACTGTTGAGTCTAATAAGGTGTATTTTTAATACATTAGTGATTTGGATTAATCTCAACCACACATTCCATTGAGAGATTAGGGTTTCATCCCAAGTGTAAAGGCAAGTCAAGGTATAGGGTTAAGACACATTCATTATTCCCTGAAAGACTATCTGGTCGGGAGGTGATTGATTTCATCTGTGGAGCAAAATTAGAGCATTGGAGAGGAGCCAAGTTCAATACCGAGTTAAAGAGTAGTGTGCAAGTCCATAAAGGATAGATTCGTACAATCATATGGATCAGTATGGATAGATTCATACAGTTGTATGGACATGCTTGTATAGTCGTATAGACGACTTTTATAGCAAGCAACAACCAACAGGTTGTTTTCTTGTTTTTGGGCAAGTAGTTTTCCTTTGTAAGTGTGTAGATTTGTTTTGTTTGAGTGTGCTATACAACTATTAGTTTGATAGTTTGTGGAGGTTTCCTGGTAAGCTTTGAATTATTAACAAAATGTTGAGTTGAAGGATGGGACACGAAATGAGAGCGTGTCTCGAAAACAGGACACGTAAAGCGCGGAAAAAGGCATCCGGGTTTGCTTTAAAACAAATTTTGGCTTTCTTTTTGTCATTTGCAAGGAAGCAATTGGTTGAGAGTGAGTTGTATGTGCAAGTGAAGGAGTTTTGAAGGAGATTTGAAGGCTATCCATTGTTTCCAAGCGATTCCAAGTGCATTCCGGTGGATTTGTGGAGAGGATTGCAAGCTCAACCATCACACAAGAAAATGAATGTCTCAATCAGCTAGGGCAGGAGGTAAGGGGCAAAGAAAAGGGAGAAATGCACCATCTAGGGCCTCCCCTCCTATTCCACCAAGCACAACCGGTTCTCCTCCTCTGTCAAGTGCTCCATCGGCTGCTAGTGGAGCTCATTCTATGGCTCCATTTAACCCTGTTTTAGCAAGACAACAAGCCCAAGAAAAAAAATACCCTTTGTGGAAGTATGTGACAAGGAAAGATGGGCCCGAGGCAAAGCTTGGTGGGGGAGGCAATGTGTCTTGGAGATGCAATTTTTGCAAGCATGAGTTCATGAGCACATATTTCCGGGTTAAGGGCCATTTGTTGGCCCTTCCTTCTTGTGGGATTTCTTCATGCAAAGCGGTGAGTGTTAACCAAAGGAGGGATATGGAAAGAGAGGATCATGTTGGCTTCAAGAAGGTGGCAGCAGCAAGCAAGAAAAAAGAGGATGATCCTCTTCCATTTTTGAGGAAGTCCTCTAACACCGATACTCCATTTCCACCTAGCATTCATGCACGTGGGGATACTTATCAAACAAGAAAGAGGCAATCTACAGGCGCGAGAAGAGGTAGGCCTTACCATTGCATTTTTCTTCTACCTCAACTTCATCTCATTCAATGTTGCACGGTCACCATTGTATTTTGAGACGGTTCGAACTATCTTGGAACGAGCTCCAAGTGGTTATGTGCCTCTTGGTTCAGAGAAGCTTAGAACCACATTGTTGGTTAAAGCAAAGAAGGAGGTAGATAAAATCCTTGAGCCAATTAGAACAACATGGCCCTCATGCAGTGTGAGTATTGTTTCTAATGGATGGATGGATCCCGCACGCCATCCACTCATCGATTTCATGGTATCTTCCCAAAATGGACTGTTGTTCTTGAAAGCGGTGGATGCTCTTGGGAAATACAAGGATGCACAATTAATGGGTGATTTATTCATTAAAACCATTGAAGAAGTAGGTGTTGATTTGTGTGTACAAATCATCACGGACAATGCACTTGTTTGCAAGGTTGCTGGCATGATTGTGGAAGCTAAATATCCATAGGTATGTTCATTTTGGACACCTTTCATTTCTAATTTGCTCATTGTTTGAATTTGGTCATTGCAATGTTAGTGTTGTAGAGTCATTGATACATGCTTTTATTGCTCTTACAAGTTTTTTGGACACCTTGCATTGTCCATTCCTTGAATTTAGCACTGAAAGCCATTGCTTCGGATGTGACATGGATTGGCAACCTTATTGAGGATGCACACCATATTCGTAACTTTGTATAAAACCACACAAATGCCCTCACCGTCTACAAACAGTACACACAACTTTCATTGCTGAAGATTGCAGATACTTGGTTTGCTTCCTCATTCATCATGCTCAAGAGGTTGAGGGAGGTCAAAACCGTTCTGGGGTCCATGGTGATTTCAGAGTTTTGGGCTTTTTGGAGAAAGACAAATCAGACTGCTTCACAAAAGGTGAAGGACATAGTGTTAGATGATGGTTGGTGGGACATGGTAGATCTTAGCATTAAGATCATGGAGCTAATCATTTCTTTGTTGCGGTTTGCAGACAGGGACCAGCCCATCCTAGCAGAGGTTTATGAGGGGTGGGATTCCATGATTGAGTCCATGAGGTCCATTGTCATGGAGAATGAGTGTCCCGAGTATGGGACATCGACAGAGAACTTATGGACCATTATTTGGGATATTCTTATCTCCAGGTGGGATAAGAATTGCACACCTTTGCATTGCTTGGCCCACTCCTTGAACCCCAAGTTCTACACTCAGGAGTGGCTATTGGTGGATCAGGGGCCTCACACAGAGTCCCTCCTCACATGGATGCAGAGATTGCACATGGGAGGAAGATAGCACTTAGACGGCTATTTCAGGATAGCGACATGCTTGAGGAGGTGGAGGAGGGCTTTGTAGATTTTTCCACTGGCATTGGGAGATTTGGAGGCTATGATGTGCTTAGGGATAAGGGGGTAAGAAACCCTATGCTTGGTGGGAAACTCATGGGGCAACATCCCCTATTCTACAGAAGTTAGCCTTGAGGGTCATCTCTCAAGTTACATCATCCTCTTGTTGTGAGAGGAATTGGAGCACATATGGGAACTTGTACAATGTGAAGAAGAGCAGGCTTGAGCAGTCTAGGGCAGAGTCAATGGTGTATGTGCACTCCAACCTTCGTCTTATTTACAGGAAGAGGGAGGAGTGCGTGAAGGGAAAGACAAAGATGTGGGATGTCTTTCCTGATGATATGGGTTTGGACAACAGTACTGAGTTGGCATTAGCCAACATGGATCTTAATGATCCAGTGCTAGCGTCGGTCACTTTTGATGATAGTGATCGTATAGAGGGGTCATCCTCCACAGCAATAGATGCAGATCGTCAGATGGGCAGAGAGGAGGAGGGCGAGGAGGATGAGGATCGGGGCAAGGGCAGTGATGAGTATGTTGATGTTGATTTAGGCATGGAGGAGGACTACTGACATATGGGATTCTCCCATCTTGATCCACCCCTTTTTGTATTTACTATTAGACTTTAGTCTATTTGGCATTTGCCAGTGCCCAATGGCATTCCGACATATATGTATACATTTTGATTTTGATGACTTAATGAGAAATATGGTTCCGACATGCATCTATGTGTCTCATTGTGATTTGTGAATGACAAATGTGTTGTGAATCATGATTTGTGAATGACAAATGTGTAATCATTAATGTATTTTTATTCTAATTTCTATTGAATATTTGTAAATGTTCTAGTTTCTAAAGATTTTTGGATCTATATGTCTATATTTTTAAATTTTAATATATTTAAAAT
>LPNX010570484.1:0-33781 GCA_001517045.1 Pseudotsuga menziesii
CTTATACCTTTTTCCGTTTCGCAGCAACCCGCTTTGCTCGTCAAAGAGAGTGTCACTTGCAAACATATGTTAGTACTACTAAACTAATAGTCGGATTCAAATAGCAATATACTCTTTTCGGCCAATAGTATTTTAATCTTTAAACCTAATAAATTCAAAAACTTACCACGGGGACCTTTGAAAAACTGTCATTCAGCTTCGCTGAAAGAAGCGCTTGTATCAATGGCAAACTCTGTCACAAACGCCTCCAATGTGCGCGTCGTCCAGAAATCGACAGCGTGGGATACCTCATTGTTCACGTGTTGCACAAGGTTGACCTTTGCGGGGGTCCACGCAGGAATCCGTCGAGCTTGAAAGTTCGTCCTTTTCTCTGTTAACCTAGACAACCACTGGTGCAACTCTATATGGAAACGACCAAAGAAAATTTCATAAGTATCAAAAAAAACATACGGTTGTAAAAAGTCACTTGCGCTTCAACGCGGATTCGTATTCTCTTGCTGCGCGAATTGCAAACAGATCTCAGCAAACCAATCATGGATGTCCTTCACAGAGGGCCTCCAGAACATAGCCCTTGTGGTACAAGGTAAACCCCTCTTGAGCAGGTACTGAGTTCAACCGGAAACGGAACCAATTTGTTGGGCAATAGGGCAGACTCGAGTTAATTCTTATGCGTCGCACCAACAAAAGACCCACCGTGTTGGCCCTTTCGGAAACAACCTGCGCGCAGGTTGCAGTCTCACCCGAAACAGCAATGGGGTGCCGCAGAATTAGGTTTCTGCATGCAGAGAGGGGTATTACTATACCTTAGCCTTTAAAAGCAATTATTAATCAACACTTGTAAATTTATCATTCATTCATATATGACTTCTCAGCACAATAAACAAACTAAACTTGCATAACCCACTACGGGGAATTCACAGCGAAGCTTATTACTAGCAGTGATCTTATGTTATCAGATGTATTCAGTTTAATGCATGAAAATAACAGAGGCAGAAACAACACAATAAAACCACGACACCAAATATAACGTGGTTCACCCCCAGTGTAGGGGCTACGTCCACAAACTGTGTTTTATTCCTCTTTCCTCAAAACAATAGTTGATCTGTGCACTCAGCTGCAGATCCCTTCCGTCCTTCACAGCCGCGCACACAGCAGCAGGCTTCTGCGCACACAGCTACAGATCTTTCTTCCTTTCTTACAAAAACCCTCTGCGCACATAGCTGCAGAGGTCGTCCATGCAGACAGCTGGGACTTATCCTTTCCTTACAAAACCCAACCTTACTTCGCCTTATCTTTCTTTACATCAAAAAGCCTAACCTATCCTTTTTACACAAGCGCTTATTTATACTGCGCAGTTTTACAAAACCATGGTCTTAAACCATGGGCACCCAAAAACCCTAAACCCTGGATTTAAACCACAGGTTTATTACAACAAGGAGGTTTTTGACTTACCCTGACACCCCTAAGACTATTTTGGCCCATAGCTCCGCTTACAAATTTTCTAATTAACCGCGGAGTTACCCAACATGGAGTATGCGCCCCAACAGGAATTTCTTAACAGCCTTGGGATAATCTTTAAAGATAGAAGGCCAAAAATATCCAGTGTGAAGGATTTTTTGGGTTGTAGACATCCTATAAAGATAACCACCACATGCTCTAGAGTGGTAGTCATTAAGAACCTGTTCATCCTCGCCATGGGTGAGGCATCGTCAGAGAATGGTATTTATACCACACCTATACAATGTATCATTGAGGATAAGATAGCATTTCGTGTGGTGATGAATGCGGCAATGATCATCATGAGATATATTGGGATGAAAACGATGTGTCTAGAGATAAATGATTAAATTTCCATACCATGGATCAATTGTGCTTATCAGGAACATAAATTCATTTGGGAACAAATTATTGGGCTCATAATCCATTAAAACACAGGGAAGATCACACAATAGCTCCACAAAGACCAATGATTTATTTGAAGTAGCTTTGGAAAACTCAAGGTCAAACTCTTGTAGGATGAAAATCATCAAGATTATTTCCCCCCTAGCACTTGACGAGTCAGGTGTTAATGTATTTGTAACTTTGGAATGTATTCATCTATATAGCTTATGTATTGTACCCCGTTTTTTATTCCGGGATGTGTTTGTAATGTACTTGAGTCATGTAATTCCTCTATGTTCCTATTGGGAGGTTCTATAATGTAAACAAGTCATGTCAAGTCATTGTGGGTAACCCTCCTATTGATCAAGGGTTAAAGTCCCCGCAGTTCCGGGGCACTAGGGTTATTAGACTCTCCTATAGAAGTCAGCCCTAGTAGGTTATTGTCAAGTCAGGAATTAGTATAAATAGAGAGTGAGTCTCTCTATTTAACACACACTCACTTACACTCAGTTTTAGTGCATAGATGAGGAAGAAGAAGCTGTTGGGGCTAGAAAGAAAGAGGCTACTATTGTCGGGAGATCATCTTACTATTTTGGGGTTTTTACTTTTGGTGTTGATTCTATCTCTAAGGAAGTTGCAGGGTTTTCTACATTTATGGTTTCCCCAAGGAAAAACACAGTGTTCATTGTCTCTTGTGTTTGATTTCTATGCTTGTTATTCTCTCAGTTAAAGATCCTAATATAATTCTAGTTTAGTGTTAAAAATCTAACATGGTATCAGAGCTAACCTGAGAAGAAGACACTATGCCACTGTGAGAACTAGGGATTCATACTTTTTGGATCTCTCTCCACATATTTTCAATAAAAGAAGGTTGGGATGACACTCCTCCCTAGGGCGCATCTTTCTGTCAAAGCAGAATCTGATTCTGAGCATTTTCAGTTTTTTATCCGACACTACTGCTGAAAATTAGGGCTTTCCACATAAGTGGAATTTTTCAGTGAGCCCAGGCCTGGATTGATCTCCTCCTCAAAATCAAAGTTTAGAGTTCAAGATCAAATCATTTGGCTGGATAGAACTCTGGAAAAGTCAAACCCTAATCTGCTCCTGATCTAGCACTGTAGAAATTCAGCTCCAAATCTAGATCTGACATCTTGACCTGGTAAGATCTAAATATTTTGTATTTCCATTTGAGGTTCTTAGTTAATATGTCTCATCATACCAAGCTTGATGAAAATATTTAAGGAGCTGATAACTTCCGAGCCAGGAAGTATAGCATCTCCCTGGTCCTGGAAGAAAATGAGTTGGACTCCTATATGAATGAGGAGGTTCCAGTTATAGAAGGAGATGAGGCTAAGGCCTTGCACAAGAAGAATTTGGTTATGGATAAGAGGATTATTTCTAATTCAATCAAGGATCACCTCATACCATAGGTTTCCTCCCTAAATACGCCTAAAGCTATGTTTGATGCCCTAACCGAACTAGGGAAGAACATAAACCGAAAGATGACTCTGAGAAACCAACTAAAGAATGTAAAGATCCAGAATGCAAAGACCATCTAGTCTTACTTTACAAGGGTCTCTTAGATCAAGGAACAACTGGAAGCAGTAGATGAAGAAGTGGAGAATGCAGATATTGTAATGACCACCTTGAATTGTCTCCCTAGATCATGGGACTCCTTTATTCAAGGAATTTGTGCCAGAAATAAGTTAGTGAAGTTTAGCAGACTATGGGAAGAATGCTCTCAAGAAGAAGCTCGAATATTAGATCAAGAAGAAAATATGGGAAGTTAATATCAGGCTCTCACGGTACACTCTAAGAAAACCAGAAGAAGTTCTCATCACCCTAGAAGTAAGCACTCTTCCAAAGATAACACTAGAAAATATTTGTCTAGAATCAGATGTTATACATGTGATGAGAAAGGACACTATGCTAGAGAATGTCCTAGAAACAAAAATGTCTCTCACAAGAATAAAGGAAACAAGATAAGACATCATGCTCATGTTGCAGAGGATGATGAACCTTCCACAAAGAGAATCATACATGAAAGTGATGATTCTTTAAGTGATGAAGAATATGTTTTGATTTTTCCTCTCATGAGAAACATTACACATGGAATCAATGATTGGCTTATAGATAGTGGGGCTTCCAAACATATGACAGGATTCAAAGAATCCTTTGTGAAACTATCAGAGCATGAATCACCACACAACGTGAAACTTGGAGATGACTACCAGTATCCAATAAAAGGTAGTGGGGAATCCTCCTATAAGCTAGACTCGGGAAATTCTATGACAATGAAGGAAGTATTGTTTGTACCAGGACTAAATAAGAACCTCCTCTCCATATCTGCATTAGATGCAAAAGGCATGAGAGTTGGATTTATAGATGGCCAAGTTATCATGTGGCCAAAGGGAAAGACTATTAATGATGCAGTAGTGATTGGGGAACAAGAGGGAGGTCTATACAAATTGAAGGGCCATCCAGAACAAGCCTTGGTCCATGACACAGTAGAGCCAAATGAACTTTAGCATAGAAGGCTTGCACATGTGCATTACAGAGCACTAACACTTGCAAGAAAAGCTATTGAAGGTCTTCCAGAAATTCAAGCAAAGCATGATGGAGTCTGCAAAGGATGTGTGAAAGAAAAGAACACAAAGAAGACATTTCCAAGTAGCAAGAGCAAGGAAAAAGGAATCTTGGAAATCATCCACTCCGATGTATGCGGTCCAATGTCATCAAGTTCATTAAGTGGGTATGTATAATATGTTTCTTTTATTAATGATGTTTCTAGGAAGACATGGATTTACTTCATGAAGAACAAAGATGAAGTTTTCAGCAAATTCAAGGAATTCAAAGCCTTGATAAAGAACCACACTGAAAATAATATCAAGACCTTTCAATCAGATAATGGTGGAGAATTCACATCAAATGAATTCAAAGCATTATGCAAGGATTCAGGGATTAAGAGGGAGTTATCCACTCCATTAAATCCACAACAGAATGGGGTTGCAGAAAGGAAGAATAGAACTATCATGGAATCTGCAAGAGCAATGCTTCGCGATCAAGATCTTTCCATGCATCTATGGGCAGAAGATGCCAGAACAACGGTGTATGTATAGAACCGCAGTCCACACAGAGTACTAAAGAACAAGACACCTGAAGAAGTCTTTTCTAGCAAGAAACCAGAAGTCAGCCATCTCAGAATATTCGGCTGTCCAGTGTACATACACATTCCAAAAGAAAAAGGACAAAATTAGATCCTTCAAGAAATAAGGGTATATTTGTGGGATAATTTGAAAGATCGAAGGCTTACAGAATATATTTCCCAGGATTCAAGAATATCGACATCAGCAGGGATGTAACATTTGACGAAGACTCAGCTTACAAAAAATCTAGAAAGAGGCCTATTGAAGAACCTGAAGAAACAAAAGCACCCAGAATTCATGACACAACCATGAAAGAAGAAATTAAACAAGAAGATCGAGAATTTGAAGAACCTGAAGAACCTGTAGATCCACCTTAGGAGAATAATCCTCATAAGAGGAAACTTGCATGGGTATGAGAAGCTATCTAAGGTGTAAAAAGATATGGAGCTCTAGAAGAGGATCACAGAGAAAGAAAGAGGACCAGGTCCTACTCCGGGTATGTAGCATTATTATGTGATTTCATCGATAGAGAACCTTCCAATTATGAAGAAGCGACAGAAAGGAAAGAATGGAAGGATGCTATGATCAAAGAGTATCAATCAATCATGAAGAATGATGTTTGGGATGTTGTCCCAAGAGCAGAAGGGAAGTCGGCTGTAACTTTCAAATGGATCTACAAGATCAAGCATGCTGCAGATGGAAGCATAGAGAAATATAAAGCAAGATTCATGGCTCACAGCTTCTCACAAAAAGAAGGAATAGATTATGGAGAAAATTTTGCACCTATAGCCAGATACACTTCCATCAGATCAGTAGTTGCTCTGGCTGTAGTGATTAAATGGAAGATACACCAGATGGATGTCAAGACTACTTTCTTGAATGGTGTAGTAGAAGAGGAAGTGTATCTGGAGCAACCACTCGGTTTTGAGACACATGATAGGGAGTCTCATGTGTGTAGATTGAAGAAATCCCTGTACGGTTTGAAACAGGAACCCAGGACATGGTATGAAATAATTGACAGCTTTCTATCTAATTTGGGCTTTACCAAGAGTAAAGCAGATTCCAAACTTTACTACAAGGTTGAAGATGGAAACTGTTGATGTATTTGTAACTTCGGAATGTATTCATCTACGTTTATTATGTATTGTAACCTAATGTTTATTCCAGGATGTATCTATGATGTAATTGAGTCATGTTATCATGCCCCAATGTTCCGATCGGGAGGATCAATAATGCAAAAAAGTCATGTCAAGTCATTGTGGGTAACCCTCCGATTGTATAAGGGTTAAAGTCCCCATAGTTTCGGCGCACTAGGGTTATTAGACTCTCCTAGTAGAGGTCATCCCTAGTAGGGTTTTAGTCATGCCAGGATTAGCATAAATAGAGATATAGACTCTCTATTTAACACACAACACAAAACACACTCAAGTGTAGTGCATAGTTGAGGAAGGAGAAGACATTGGGGCTAGATAAGAAGAAGGTTTTTGCTATCGGGAGATCACTTACTGTTTTGGGATTTTACTATTTTGATGTTGATTCTATCTCTAAGGAAGTTGCGGGGTTTTCTCTATTCATGGTTTCCCTGATGAAAAACACTGTGTTCATTGTCTCTTGTGTTTGATTGTTGTACTTGTTATTCTCTCAGTTAAAGATCCTAATAATGCTAGCTTAATGTTGAAAAACTAACATGGTATCAGAGCTAACCTGAGAAGAAGAAACTGTATAGCTGAGAAAACTGGGGCTTCCTATTTTGTGGATCTCTCTCCACATATTCTTAGCAAACGTAGGGTGGAATAACTCTCCTCCCTAGGGCGGATCTTTCTGTCGAAGCAGAATCCAATTATGAGGTTTTTCAGTTTTGGACCTGACACTCTTGCCAGAAATTAGGGCTTTTCACAGAAGAGGAATTTTTCAGTGAGCCCAGGCCTGGATTGATCTCCTCCCCAAAATCGAAGTTAGGGATAAATTTCAAGGCATTTGGGTGGACAGATCTCCGAAAAAGCAAAACCCTAATTTGCTCCTGATCCACTACTGCAGGATTTCAGCTCCAAATCCAAATCTGACATATTGACTTGGTAAGATCTAAATCTTTTGTATTTCCATTTGAGGTTTTCATTTTAAGATATCTCATCATACCAAGCTTGATGAAAATCTTGAGGGAGCTGATAACTTCCAAGCCTGGAAGTATAGGATCTCCCTGGTCCTGGAAGAAAATGAGTTGGACTCCTATATCAGTGAGGAGGTTCCAGTTCTAGAGGGAGATGAGGAAAATTCCTTACATAAGAAGAAGTTGGTTATGGAAAAGAGGATCATTGCTGATTCTATCAAGGATCACCTTATCCCACAGGTTTACTCTCTCAAGACACCTAAAGCTATGTTTGATGCCCCAACCAAATTGTTTGAAGGGAAGAACATAAACCGAAAGATGAATTTGAGGAATTAACTAAAGAATGTGAAGATTTAGAATGTGGAGACCATCCAGTGTTAGTTCACAAGGGTTTCTCAGATCAAGGAACAATTGGAAGCAGTAGATGAAGAAGTGGAGAATGCAGAAATTGTGATGACCACCTTGAATGGTATCCCTAGGACATGGGACTCTTTCATTCAAGGGATCTATGCTAGAAAGAAGTTAGTCAAGTTAAGCAGACTGTGGGAAGAATGTTCTCAAGAAGAAGCTCAAATAGCAGCTTGAGAAGAGAAGAGGGGAAGTGAAGATCAAGCTCTCACAGTTCACTCTAAGAAAGGCAGAAGAATATCTCATTACTCCAAAGGTAAGGATCCTCATCATAGAGATAATAGTAGAAGGGACCTATCTAAAATGAGATGTTATACATGTGATGAAAGATGACACTTTGCAAAATACTTTCCTAAGAACAAGGTTCACTCTCATAAAAATAAGGGGAACAAAAGAAGACATCATGCTCATGCTACAGAGGATGATGAACCATCCAAGAAAAGAACCAAATATGAAAGTGAAAGTTCTTCCAGTGAAGATGAATATGTTTTGATTTTCGCTCTTATGGAAAACATTACTCGTGGAAGTGATGATTGGATTATAGACAGTGGGGTTTCCAAACATATGACTGGATTCAAGGAATCCTTTGTGAAACTCTCAGAACATGAATCACCTCACAAGGTAAAACTAGGAGATGACTACCAATATCCAATAAAAGGTAGTGGGGAATCTTCCTATAGGATAGAATTTGGAAAGTCTATAACAATGAAGGAAGTATTGTTTGTGCCAAGAATCAAGAAAAACCTTCTCTCCATATCAGCACTAGATGCAAAAGGAATGAGAGTTGCATTCATAGATGGTCAAGTCATCATGTGGCCAAAAGGAAAGACTATCGATGATGCAGTGGTGATTGGATAACAAGAAGGAGGATTGTATAAATTAAAGGGCCATCCAGAACAAGCATTGGTCCATGACATAGTAGAGACAAGTGAACTTTGGCATAGAAGGCTTGCACATGTGCATTACAGAGCACTGCCAATTGAAAGCAAAGTTGTTGAAGGTCTTCTAGAATTCCAAGCAAAACATGATGGGGTCTACAAAGGATGTGCGAAAGGAAAGAATACAAAGAAGACATTTCCTAGCAACGAAATCAAAACCAAAGGAATGCTATAAATCATCCACTCTAATGTATGCAATCCTATGTCATCAAACTCACTAAGCGGGTATGCATATTATGTTTATTTTATTGATGATTTTTCTAGGAAGACATGTGTTTACTTCATTAAGAAAAAAGATGAAGTATTCAGCAAATTCAAGGAATTCAAAGCCTTGATCGAGAACCACACTGAAAAGAAGATCAATACCATTTGATCAGATAATGGTGGAGAATTCACTTCAAATTAATTCAAAGAACTATGCAAAGAATCAGGGATTACAAGGGAGTTGTCCACTCCTTATAATCCACAAACAAAATGGGATTGCAGAACGAAAGAACATAACTATCATGGAAGATGCAAGAGCTATGCTTCATGATCAAGATCTTCCTATGCATATTTGGACTGAAGCTTCCAAAACAACGGTGTATGTACAAAACCGTACTCCACATAGAGTACTTGAGAACAAGACTCCTAAAGAAGTCTTCTCTGGTAAGAAACCAGAAGTCATCCATCTCAGAATATTCATTTGTCCTGTATACATAAATATTCCAAAAGAGAAGAGAACAAAATTATATCCTTCAGGAAAGAAGGGTATATTTGTGGGATACTCTGAAAGATCGAAGGCTTACAGAATATATTTCCCAGGATACAAGAAGATTGACATCAACAGGGATGTGACATTTGATGAAGACACATCTTACAACAAATCCAGAACAAGACCTGTTGAAGAACCTGAAGAAGCAGAAGCACCCAAAATTCATCATACAACCATGAATGAAGAAACTCAAGAAGAAGATCGAGATTTTGAAGAACCCCAAAGACCTATAGATCCACCTCTGGAGAAGAATCCTCATAAGAGGAAACCTGCTTGGGTATGTGAAATTATCCAAGGTGCGGAAAGATATGGAGCTCTAGAAAAGAATCACAGAGAAAGAAAGAGGACCAGATCCTGCTCTAGGAATGTAGCTTTACTATGTGATTTCATAGATAAAGAACCTTCCAGTTATGAATAAGCGGCAAAATGAAAAGAATGGAAGGATGCTATGATCGAAGAGTATCAATCAATCATGAAGAATGATGTTTGGGATATTGTTCCAAGACCAAAAGGGAAGTTAGTTGTAACTTCCAAATGGATCTACAAGATCAAACATGCTGTAGATGGTAGCATTGAAAAATATAAGGAAAGATTTGTGGCTTGTGGTTTCTCTTAGAAAGAAGGAATAGATTATGAAGAAACCTTTGCTCCTGTATCCAGATACACTTCCATCAGATCGGTACTTGCTCTGGCTGCAGTGATGAAATGGAAGATACACTAGATGGATGTCAAGACTGCTTTCTTGAATGGTGTAGTGGAAGAGGAAGTGTATGTAGAGCAGCCACTCGGCTTTGAGACTCATGACAGGGAGTCTCATGTGTGCAGATTGAAGAAAGCCCTGTACAGTTTGAAACAGGCACCCAGGACCTGGTACGACAGAATTGACAGCTTTCTATCCAGTTTGGTCTTTACCAAGAGTAAAGTAGATTCAAACCTTTACTACAAGGTTGAATATGGCAACCCAATGATGCTTCTACTATATGTAAATGATGTATTTGTGACAAGTATGGATGGTTTGATTACTAATACAAAGAGAAAGCTTGCCACTGAGTTCGAAATAAAGGACTTGGGGATGATGCATTATTTCCTAGGTATGGAGGTGTGGCTGAGTACAGATGGAATCTTCCTTGGACAAGGGAAGTATGCAATAGAGATCCTAAAGAGGTTTGGGATGATGGAATGCAAGGCTATGGCCACACCTATGGCATCGAACCTGAAGCTATTGAACAATGCTTCATCAGAGTCGGTTGATGCTACGATGTATCAGCAGATGATTGGGTCCTTGATGTACCTAATGAACATGAGACCAGATATTTGCTTTGCTGTGAACACCTGGAGCCAGTTCCTGACAGATCCGAGACATGTTCACTTGATTGCTGCAAATAATATTCTAAGGTACCTAAAGGGTACAGTTGATTATGGTCTCAAGTACGATGCAAATCAGAAGATTAACCTGGAGGGTTATGTTGATTTAGATTGGGTAGGCAGTACCATCGATAGGAAGAGCACTTCAGGGTGTTTCTTCAGTATGGGATCAGGTGTGATCTCTTGGTTTAGCAGGAAGAAATCCTGTGTGGCACTAAGTATAGCTGAAGCAGAGTATGTCACAACTTGTTCAGCTAGTTGTGAGGTAGTATGGCTGAGGAAGCTATTGTTTGATTTATTTGATCTCCAGTTGGATGCTACTTGTATACATTGTGACAACCAAAGTTTCATGAAGTTTTCATAGAATCCAGTGTTCCATGACAAGTCGAAGCATGTCGAGATCAAGTATCACTATATCAAGGATATGGTGCAGAGGGGACCAGTGAAGCTCCATTATGTTGCGACGGAGGAACAGATAGCTAATGTATTGATGAATCCATTGGCTAGGATGAAGTTCGAGTACTTCAAGGAGAAGCTTGGTGTTCTCCAGATCGAGGTTTCCTCCAAGGAAAAGTGATGAGACCCATAGCCATTCTGACATGGTGAGAGGATTGGTTCCTTCCATGGTCAGATGTAAGGGCTGAGCCATTCTGTCATGGTGATAGGATTGGTTCCTTCCATGTCAGATATGAGTGCTAGCCATTCTATCGAGTAGGACATAAATAAGGGCAACTACCATTCTGGGAATGGAGGCACTTGGTTAGTTACCAGGAAAACTCAGACTAGGACTGAGAAGCCATTCTGATGTGATAGAGGGATGTGTTCCCACTTGATCAGATGTAAGGGCTGAACCATTTTTTCATGGCTAAAGGATTAGGTTCCTCCCATGTCAGATGCGAGTGTTGGCCATTCTGACAAGCAGATCGAATGTAAGGGAAATTGCCATTCTCTAGGAGAATGGAGGCACCTGGTTAGTTACTAGGTAGCTCAGTCTAGGACTGGGGGCCATTCTGATATGACTATTGGGATGTGTTCCCTCATGATCAGATATGAGTGCAAGCCATTCCATCATTGTTGTTGGGATGTGTTCCCTCATGGGTGGATGTAAGTGCAGAGCCCTTCCATCATTGTTGTTGGGATGTGTTCCCTCATGGGTGGATGTAAGTGCCAATCCCTTCCATCATTGTTGTTGGGATTTGTTCCCTCATGGGTGGATGTAAGTGCAGAGCCCTTCCATCATTGTTGTTGGGATGCGTTCCCTCATGGGTGGATGTAAGTGCAAATCCCTTCCATCATTGTTGTTGGGATCTGTTACCTCATGGGTGGATGTAAGTATAGAGCCCTTCCATCATTGTTGTTGGGATGTGTTCCCTCATGGGTGGATATAAGTGCTGAGCCTTTCCGATAGGGTTGTTGGGATGTGTTCCCTCATGATCGGATGTGAGTGATGTGCCTTTCTGATGTGATTGTTGGGATGTGTTCCCTCATGATTAGATGTGAGTGTTGGGCGTGCCATTCTGACGAGCAAGTCAGATATAGGTGCTGAAGAAGACCTACAACCAACATGAAAAAGGGATGGCTCTGTAGAAATTCCTGTGACGAGAAGAATCATGAGATAGCACCAGTGATGATCCAGATCTAGTGATTATGTGTAGTAATGATCCAGATCGAGTGATGATCCAGATCCAATGATGATGATCCAGCAGTGACGATCCAGATCGAGTGATGATCCAGATCCAGTGATGATGCCTAGTGATGATCCAGATCCAAATATGAAGATGACTTGAAGACTAAGAATAATTGAAGATGTAGATGATGAGATGATCCAGAGAAGAAGACCAGTGCTAAAAATTGTGTTGAAATAATACCTTCCTAGTTAAGAGGGAGTGTTGATGTATTTGTAACTTCAGAATGTATTCATTTATGTATCTTATGTATTGTAACTCAATGTTTATTCTGGGATGTATCTATGATGTAATTGAGTCATGTTATCATGCCTCGATGTTTTGATCGGGAGGATCAATAATGTAAACAAGTCATGTCAAGTAATTATGGGTAACCCTCCGATTGTCTAAGGGTTAAAGTCCCCACGGTTTCGGGGAACTAGGGTTATTAGACTCTCCTAGTAGAGGTCGGCCCTAGTAGGGTTTTAGTCATGCCAGGATTAGTATAAATAGATATCTAGACTCTCTATTTAACACACAACACAAAACACACTCAAGTGTAGCACATAGTTTAGGAAGGAGAAGACACTGGGGCTAGATAAGAAGAAGGTTTCTGCTGTCGGGAGATCACTTACTGTTTTGGGATTTTACTATTTTGGTGCTGATTCTATCTCTGAGGAAGTTGCGAGGTTTTCTCCATTCATGGTTTCCCAAATGAAAAACACTGTGTTCATTGTCTCTTGTGTTTGATTGTTGTACTTGTTATTCTCTCAGTTAAAGATCCTAATAATGCTAGCTTAATGTTGAAAAACTAACAGCAACCCAGTGATGCTCCTACTATATGTAGATGATATGTTTGTAACATGTATGGATTGGTTGATTGCTGATACAAAGAGAAAGCTTGATGCCGAGTTCGAGATGAAGTACTTGGGTATGATGCATTATTTTCTAGGCATGGAGGTGTGGCAGAATGCAGATGGAATTTCCCTAGGACAAGGGAAATATACAATAGAGATCCTGAAGAGATTTGGGATTATGGACTGTAAGGCCATGACCACACCTATGGCATCGAACCTGAAGCTATTGAGTGATGCTTCATTAGAAGCAGTTGATGCTACGATGTATCATCAGATGATTGGGTCCTTGATGTACTTGATGAACACAAGACTATATATTTGCTTTGTTGTGAACACCTTGAGCCAGTTCCTGACAGATCCGAGACATGTTCACTTGATTACTGCAAAGCATATTCTGAGGTACCTGAAGGGTACAGTTGATTATGGGCTCAAGTATGAGGCAAATCAGAAGATTAACCTGGAGGGTTATGTTGATTTAGATTGGGCAGGAAGTGCCATTGATAGGAAGATCACTTCAGGGTGTTGCTTCAGTATGGGATTAGGTGTGATATCATGGTTTAGCAGGAAGCAATCCTGTGTGGAACTAAGTACAGCTGAAGCAGAGTATGTTGCAACCTGTTCATCTAGTTGTGAGGTAGTATGGCTGAGGAAGCTATTGTCTGATTTATTTGATCTCCAGTTGGATGCTACTTGTATATATTACGACAACCAGAGTTGTGTGAAGTTGTCGAAGAACCCATTGTTCCATGACAAGTTGAAGCATATCAAGATCAAGTATCACTATATCAGGGATATGGTGCAAAGAGGAGTAGTGAAGCTCTAGTATGTTGTGACGGATGAACAGATAGATTATGTGTTGACAAAGCCATTGGCCAGAGTGAAGTTTGATTACTTTAGGGAGAAGCTTGGTGTTATCCAGATTGAGGTTCCTTCCAAGGGGAAGTGATGAGTCCATGAGCCATTCTGACATGGTGAGAGGATTGGTTCCTTCCATGGTCAGATGTAAGGGCTGATCCATTCTGTCGTGGTGAGAGGATTGGTTCCTTCCATGTCAAATATGAGTGCTGAGCCATTCTGATGTGACTGTAGGATTGGTTCCTACATGATCATATATAAGCATTGAATGCCATTCTTGGAATGGAGGAACCTCGTTAGTTAACATGAAAGCTTAGTCTGGGACTGAGGGCCATTTTGATATGACTATGGGATGTGTTCTCATATGATCAAATATGAGTGCATGGCCATTCTGATGAGATTGAGGGATGTGTTCCCACTTGATAAGATATAAGGGCTGATACCATTCTCTAGGAGAATGCAGGCACCTGGTCAGTGACGAGGAACCCTCAACCTAGGGTTGAGAGCCTTTCTAGCAAGGTTGTAGGATGTGTTCCCGCATGGCTAGATGTAAGTGCAGAGCCTTTCTAGCAAGGTTACAAGATGTGTTCCAACATGGCTGGATGTAAGTGTAAAGCCTTTCTATCAATGTTGCAGGATGTGTTCCCGCATGGATGGATGTAAGTGCAGCGCCTTTTTCGCAAGGTTGCGGGATGTGTTCCCACATGGCTGGATGTAAGTGAAGATCCTTTCTAGCAAGGTTGTAGGATGTGTTCCCGCATGGCTGGATGTAACTGCAGAGCCTTTCTAGCAAGGTTGTAGGATGTGTTCCCGCATGGCTAGATATAAGTGCTGAGCCTTTCTGATAGGGTGGTGGGATGTGTTCCCGCATGATTGGATGTGAGTGCTAGGCCTTTCTAATAGGGTTGTGAGATGTGTTCCTACATGGTCAGATGTGAGTGTTGGGCATGCCTTTCTGACATGGTGTTGGATGTGTTCCTCTCATGGTCAGATGTAAGTGCTGGGCAAACCATTCTGACTTAGTATTAGATATAAGTGCTGAAGAAGGGAGGCTAGGCATACAACCAACATGAAAAAGGGGATTTGTAGAAATTATTGTGATGAGAAGAATCATGAGATAGCACCTGGGATGATGATCTAGTGATGATGATCCAGTAGTGATGATCCAGATCCAGTGATGATCCAGATCGAGTGATGATCTAGATCCAGTGATGATATTCTAGTGATGATCCATATTGAGTGATGATCCAGATCCGAAGATGAAGATGACTTGAAGATGACGAGGACATGATGATGATCCAGATGATACAGAGAAGAAAACTTGTGCTGATAAATTGTGTTGAGAGAATACATTCCTAGTTAAGAGGGAGTGTTAATGTATTTGTAACTTTGGAATGTATTCATCTGTATAGTTTATGTATTGTACCCCAATGTTTATTCCAAGATGTGTTTGTAATTTACTTGAGTCATGTCATTCCCCAATGTTCCTATCGGGAGGTTCTATAATGTAAACAAGTCATGTCAAGTCATTGTGGGTAACCCTCCTATTGATCAAGGGTTAAATTCCCTGCAGTTTCGAGGCACTAGGGTTATTAGACTCTCTTAGAGAATTTGACCCTAGTAGGTTATTGTCAAGAAGGGAATTAGTATAAATAGAGAGTGAGTCTCTCTATTTAACACACACTCACTCACACTTAGTTGTAGCGCATAGCTGAGGAAGAAGAAGATGTTGGGGATAGAAAGAAAGAGGCTACTGTTGTCGAGAGATCATCTTACGATTTTGGGGTTTTACTTTTGGTGTTGATTCTATCTGTAAGGAAGTTGTGGGGTTTTCTCCATTTATGGTTTCCCCGAGGAAAAACACTGTGTTCATTTTCTCTTGTGTTTGATTGTTGTGCTTTTTATTCTCTCAGTTAAAGTTCCTAATATAATTCTAGCTTAATGTTAAAACTATAACATCGGGATGTAGTACATAGGTTTTTGGTCTGCGAGTACAGTAGTGGTGCGAAGCAATATGTAGTGACGAAAATTTTGGACAACAATAACCGTAGCCAATGCTAGCTTCTCCACATACGAGTATCAAGTTTCAGAATTGAGAAGATTCTTACTAGCGTCATAAATCACGTGTTCTATTATGTTCTATTCCTCTTGGGCTAAAACCATTTCGGTGGTACTAGTAGAGGCGGAAACATATAAGAGAAAATCCTTAGAATAATCCAAGGGGTGTATCACAGGTGAATGGGTCAGAGCGTGCTTAAGATTATCGAAGGCTCGCTGGGCCTAGTCATCCTAGAATAATGGAGTATCTTTCTTAAGGAGATGCATATAACCGTGCATTTTCTCAGCAAAGTTAAAGCGACGAAGAAAGTTTTCCTTCCATTGCTAAATTTGGAGTTCAAGTAGGTTGGTTGGGGCAGGCAAGGAGAGTATTGCAGTGATATTTAATGGATCTATCCAAATACCATCCTTAGAAACCAATAATCCTAAGAGATATCCCGTCTTAACACAAAAAACACATTTTTGTGGGTTCAACCATATTTTGTAATGACGACATATCAGGAAAATGTCTCTAAGATGTTGAGGGTGATCTCTCCATTGTTATGAATGCGCAGGGAGATAATCGAGGTACAACTCCACCATGTTCTTAATGTCATGAAACACATAGGACACATTGCAATAGAATGTGGCTCCCGAGTTCTTAAGGCCAAAGGGTCTGTAGGAAAAGGTTCCCCATGGGCATATAAATGCCATTTTATGCTGATCAACAGGAAAAATCTCAATATGATTGTAGCCAGAAAATCCATCCATGAATGAGAAGATGACACTCCCAACACAGTTATTGATAATCTGGTCGATGTGTGGAGTCAGAAAGTTGTATTTCAGATAAGCTTTATTCAGGTCTCGTAAATCAATGTAGACTTGAATAGTTCCCTGCGTTTTTTTCACAGGAATGATATTCAATACCCATTCCATCAGGGGCACAAGATATATGAATCCTGCCTTCAGAATTTTCTCGACTTTGGATTTGATAGCTGTAGCCTTCTGTGGATGGACTTCTCTCAATGTCTGCCTAACCAGTTTGGCTGTGGGATAGGTTTTTATCCCATGAACTGCAATATAGGGGTATATCCCAGGAATTTCTTCATAAGACCAGGAAAAAATATCTCAAAATTCTTTAAAAAGTGCTCTATACTCTTTAGTTTCATATATTGAATAGTTCTTCCCTATGTGGACATGTTCAATAGTTTCAAGATTAATCGATATGTCGATTGGAGCCGTTTTGGTAATGTTGCATAAATTTCCTTCAGACTCAGAATCTTTCAACGAGACAGGTGTTTGTGAAACATCGACAATATTAGTACCCAAGAGAGATACACAATATTTATCTGTCGAACTGGTATTGGGGAGGAACAAGGATCTGTGATGGTGATCCTCCCATATTACTTCATTTGTATTCATAATCTCTATAATGGAATCATCTGACAGAAAATTCTGGGAGAGATAATCCAAAATAGGAAGCGAAGGTTCTAACCAGTAGGGAAGGTGGTAATGATCTAAAGCCACAAGATGAATATGATCTATATGGACATAAAAAATAGATCGGATAGCATCATAAACTGCTTCATGTGGGCTAAGGGAGAATGTCTCAACAACTTTCCTACCCTTGGGATAATAGCCAAATGAAGAGATCATATTAACAGTCATTGTTTTTGTGCTAGAAGGGGCTAATGGAAACATGTCCATAAGGGTGGAATCCTTCAAAATTACTACCCCAATCGACTAGTAAGGAGGAGAGGTCTGACCTAGCAAAGGGACATTATTTTCCATAGGGGTAGTAGAATCCGACATATAGAAATCAAGTCGATAAATTGTCACAATTCTTCCTAGATGCAAAAATTGGAGAGTTCTAAACACCGTCGAAGTGACAACTGTCATAGCATAAAACCAATTTCTTCTTAAGAGAATATTGTATTCTAACGGGGCATCTACTACTTCCACCTAAATGGAAATATTTTTTCCCCCTAGCTCAACTGAAAGTGTTGGCATGAGACCATGAGGCTAAAAACCTCTTCCACCAAAGGATTTAAGGGTCATCGGTGATTTTACAAGCTCGAGAGAGCCAACAGATTTCCAACATGACAGAGACAAACTTTGAGGTTGAAGCACCTTCATCTAGAATAGTCCGAAAGACCTTTTTCCCAACTACTCTTGTTATGATATGAAAAGCCAGTTGGTGAGGTAATCTAGGTTTGTGGTTCTCTAGATTGAAATGAATCAGATTCGTGTCACCTGGGTCCATGTCTTCTAAGGTGGTTAATAAGCTTTTATGTTGCGTGGGACAACTTTGGAGTACTTCTAAGGTAGAGATTGCACATGGTGCTTGAGCTAGGTCTTGTACGACATTATAGAACTATGCGGCTTGAGCATTAGGGTTAAAAATAGCCTTCCTAAGAGTACTCTTGGGCAGACGTAAAATCATGTAGAGATTAGGCATCTCGATGGTTAAGGGACCATTACACGAGGATGCAGGAGAACCAGTAGAAGGAGATTTATCTGGAGAAGTTTTTTTAGTTTTCTTCTCCTTAGGCTTGTCATATGATTGAATCTAATTTTCTATATTAATAGTCTTAGACGACATCATTCAAATTTCCTCGGTAGGACTAGAATTTCCCTAGTTAGACATGTGGTCTACCAATTGTTGCTAGGAAGGGAAAGGATCCATAAGGACTGCCGATGCGGGGTTACTCTTTAAAAACTTGTTAATTTCATCATGATGGGGACACTCCTTCATGATATGATCACCACCACACAATAGGCAAGGATATTTATCTTGCCTTTTTCCTTTATTGTCATTCTCCAGGGCCGTAGGTTTGGGATTTTCTTGTTGGTTTCCGGGTTTCTTTGTTTTTACATTTTCCCTTTTTCACCTCAGTGGAAACCGTAGGATTGGAAGGAGAAGTAGTGGATGGACTAGGTTTTTTGGAATATTTTACTGCTAATGGGGGATGGATTGAACTGATAATCTCATCACTAGAAGTTTCTGCAGGTGGCTTATCCGGGTCCGTTCTGGGACGGGGATCTTGAGGAATAAGGTCATACAAAGTTCTAGACTGGGAATACACCAAATCTAGATACTAAGCACAACTAATGGCCTGCTCTTTAGTGACAACACCCCTGATAGCCACATCTGGGGAAAAAGGTGGCAATAGAGACTTCGTAAACCAATAAGCTAAGAGTTGGTCTAGGATAGGGGCTTTAATGAGCCTTCTCCGCCTTCTCCACTCATGAATATGATCTCAAATATGTGTGGAGGTATTTTGATGTATATAGGTCAAAATATCTATACCCATTTCATAGTGAATGGGTAGCTAAAATTGTTTAAGGAAGACAGTTTCAAAATCACTAAAATCCACAAATGAATGTCATGGAAGTTCGATATACCACTTCATGGCCGTATCGGTCAAAGTGTGCTGGAAGATTCTCAATCGAATAGAGTCATCCATCAAGGATTTTGATGAACACCATAGATGGAAATTCATAACGTGATTCTTGGAATCGTCTCCTTGCTTACCATCGAATTTCGGAATGTCCAATGGTAACTTGACTGGAATAGGAGTCCATGAAGGATTGTGTTGGATGGGGTCATTAATCAACTTGGACAAATCAGGCAAGTCCAAATTTGCTAGGAAAGGTAACTGATGATTCGGTTCAATGTACTGGTAATATTGATAAGGCATGTAACCACCAGTAGGACTGTAATTGGACTGATACACAGGTTGTTGAAAAGGCTGATGAGATGATGAACCTCCAGGGTTAGGAATTCCATAGCCACCAAGACCATTGTAGAAGGAGCAAGTCGACTTACGAAGACCGACTTAGTCAGCTGACTAAGTCGATGGGCCGACTAGTCGATCAGCTGACTAAGTCGGTCGGTCGACTAAACTAGAAATATTAGTCGGCTAACTAACAGTCGTGTCGATTCACCAAACCGACATGTAGTTATTTTGTAACTGTTTGTAACTTGTATATATTAGGCTGTTGAGCCAAGCAAAGAACTCAGTTCAGTTCTGTGCCTTGTATGAACTCATTACATTAATATAATCTGTTTTCCTATCTATTCTTATCTCTTGTATCTGAGTTATAGTTATGTTTTAGTATGTATTATTGGTAACCTTATGTGATCTGTGAGATTACAACATTGGTTCCATTTCCAGTAGTACATATCTAAGATATATGCTCACATATGATACCAGAGCAGGAGATCAAGGACTAGTGGGACAGTAAAGTTGTGAACTATTTGCAAAATTATACAAGACAAAACAGATTAACAGTCACTGAAGCTTGAGCCAGATTTTTCACAGAGACACATGAAAAATTCGTCAAGTCTGTGCCACAACTGTTGAAGCAGCTTCTGGATGAGAAGACCGGATGCAACTAAAGAACAGCAGTTGCTAGATAAACTATTCTGAGGGGGACGAACAAATCTGTCGAAGTGGTTTGAGAAAATTGCCGACGACTTCTGTGAGGAGCAAGCAGTTGAAGACCGAATGTTGGTAGAAACTGTCAAAGTGAAATTCAACACAGATTTCATTGAACAATTCTTGTGCTCCCTGCCGACCTTGCTGTTCAAATTCTTGATAGAGAATGGAGCATGCCACATCGTCGAACCCAGACCACCACTGTGCGAACAACCACCAAACACCAACTGGGGGGAGAAGCAGAGGAAGTGGGAGAAATTTATTGCAGAAAGGGAGTGGGAATACTTCCTGAGCAAGTGATTCAAACTATTCGACCTTTCTAAAAAGCATCGGGTAGGCTATGGGGGGGGTGGCTGGTCCTGTGTCGGAGATAGAGTATAGTGGATCCTAGTCGACCTCAGGAGGATAGACGTCACCAGTGATGAAAATTTGACCGTAGAAGACTTGAAGAGAATAGTACTGTACGGAAGTATGTCAGACATTCAGAAACAAGAAAGGGATGAGCGATAGCAGAGAAGGGAATCAAGACGCGAAAGAGCCGACGGGCTGTGCAGAAAACAAAACCCTAGGGCGACCAACCGTGAAGAGAATTTTCCAGATTCAGGTCATGACCGACAGGAAGAGGGCGTCGAACAAGAGGTGTCCCCTATGGAGGAAGAAGTATGGATAGAGCAGCCAAAAGCTCTCCAATTAACAGCTCCCGGTGAAGGAACGACCCTTTTCCCATTAAATCCACATACCAGCATACAGACTATTGTCGAAGATGACCTCCGACTAAGAGCTGGTGACTATAGTATCTGGAGTCGACTAGGCGATGATACGTACACCGGATGAAATCTTGTCATACGCTGACCATTCGAAGGGAACTGGGTGATGATTCAAGCGGCACCATCCCTCCGAAGTATCCACTTGCTCTTACTGACACAAGAAGGAGCACCCCCCCCACCAAGTACAGCTTTTGAAGGAATAGAACACACACACAGACCTGCGCACACAAAATTTCAGTGGACCATCGACAGTAGAGATCCACAAAAACCCAGTGTACGTCGAAGATGAATCGACCACCGACGGAGGTACTAGTTCTGTTGACCAAAATTCCGCAGGAGTGACTTCATCAACAATCCCACCACTTTCCGTACCATCCATGCCTCCGACCCCGCAAACTTCTGAGAGCAGTGAAAGTGACTCAGACATGGGTCACGGAATAGCTCACATTCCTCTCTACGAGGGGGATGAAGAACCCAGACGACATTGGTTTTTCTGTGACTCCATCTGGGATGCAAACGAGGTGAAGGATGAAGACCGACAGATGGCTCAGTTCGCAGGAGCCTTACAGAAAAGGGCCCTGACTTGGTACATGACCTTTTCGGAAAGGCAACCTCGAGCATCGAAAACTGAGATTAAAGCAAAGTTCTTATCCTTTTTCAAGACCCCAGACGCTAATCACTTGGCCACCAAAAAGCTCAAGACAACGCAGCAAAAGCCAGGGGAAATAGTCTGTGATTACGACAAATGCTGGAAGGACCTATTGAGTCAATTAGATTATGTTATTGATGAGAAATTACTAATTCAATGGTTCCTTGCAGGCTTATCACAAAAATTTCGCCGACACATCAGTCTGGAAACATTCAAGACATATGAAGATGTGCTGACCAAAGCTCTGCAGGTGGAAATGGACGAAGATATACCTACCTATCCGAGGGACCACAGGATAGAATAATAGCTGGAAAGTGTGCAGAAGTCCTTGAAAGAACTGTCCCTCAAAAATCAAGAAATTTGGTGTACTAAATGTTCGACGGTCGAATACTCGAAAGATAATTGTCAGCACGAATACAGCCGACAAGACGTCCGATTTGTGCAAACTAAAGTATTTTGTGACATTTGCCAGGAGACTGGGGATCATTCTATGAAAGACTGTGCGTTTAACATGAAGAACGCAAAAGCTTCCTGGTTTCTGTGAGACAAAAAGTCACAATACAATACGGCCGACTGTCAATTAAACCTGAAAAACAGATAGAATTATCAGGCGGTCTACTAGACGAATGCAGTGGCCCAAAGCAATGAGCAAAATAATACTAATGACCAGAACGGGAAACGATACGAAGGCTGACGATATGAGTGCCGGTATGACAATCGACTACAAGGGTTTGGAGGAAGAGGTCGATTCATCGGGAATCGCGACATATGACCACATCGAACTACCCAGTGCTTCATCTGCTATAAAGAAGGGCACAGATGTGCAGACTGTCCGTACAAGGACAGAACTGACCTTAAATTCTATACGCATTGTGGGGTAGGTGATCACTCTCTGTAGGATTGTCCTACCATGTTAGAAAAAATCAATAATAAGAAAAATGTTAATGTCTTGTCTTGTGTACAAAAACATGATATATTAACTACTAAAAATCTGCATATTGTCACTCGCCAAGGCACAAAAACCGGGCCTGATAACCCCCAAATTAGTAAAATTAAAAACAAAAATGGTTATCTGGATCCTCTGAAGGAAAAAAAAACTTATCAAGAAGCCACACACATATTTCAAGACATTGCACAGCAAGAAGACATTATTACTAGTCGACTTAGCACGACACACTAATTAACTCATCTCATCCAAACCGACAAATCCGTAGCCCAGTTCATTGATTTATTACACAAAATAAAAAGCACTAACTTTGGAAAACAAACTAAGAACATTTGTAGCCTAAATAAAAAATACAAAAACGATGTCGACCCACTTGTCGACTTGGAAATCGAAGGTTATCACGTCCGACAAGTGGTGCTCAATTTTGGGTCTCAGGTAAATATCATGACCAGGGATACATGGGAAAAGATGGGCCGACCTCGACTCTATGAGTCAGGAATTTACCTAAAACTCGCTGACCAAGGCCTCATTGAACCCATTGGGGTTTGGAAATATGTCGACACGACCATCAAAGGAATCTCGACTAAGGTTGATTTTGAAATCATCGACCCAAAAGAAGGATCTAGCTCCTTCCCAGCGCTAGTTGGTCGACCTTGGGGCCAAAAGATGAAAGCCTCCGTATCCTTAGACAAAGAACGAATTAAGTTAAAAGGAAATGGTCAAAAATTCATTGTACCCATTAATCCTTCCCAAGGAGCACCTTGGACCGAACCGATTGATGAGGAAGTCGATGTCAGATAGCTTTACCAGATCCATAACAATACAAACTATACCGAGCCAAACATTTATGGGGAGCTTCATTTAGGTAACCAAGACTCAATTGGTTACAATTCAGATGCTGAATTATATGACTGGGAGATGGAAAATTATGAAACACAAGCAATAGGGTGCTAAACTATACAAAAAGTACAGAAAAAACCCACCCGATAGTGCTTCACTGTATCAATTATCCCAAAAGTCTTCAAAAACAAAATCAAGGAACGACCTACATTGCAGCCAACCAACTTAAATAATACCCAACTGCCCAGGTATAAGGAAAGAGAATCCCCAATAATGCATCTTGAACAAGTATCTAAAAATATTGGAGAACATGGTAGACTTCAAAGCTTAGTGGAAACATTTACAGGTCAAGCAGCTAGATGGTGGAACACCCATCAGACAAAATTGCAGACCTGGATAACTGCTTCAACTTTCTTTGTCGAACGATTTGGTTGGAAAAAGTTAACCCAGGACACTCAAATCCCCATCTTTGTCCAAGGCCAAGACCCAGAAGCACACATCAAGCTTTGTGAAAAGGAGTGGAGACGGCTTGGGCCACAAAGATGAGCGAGCCTGGCCACATTTGTTCCCTTCAACCCTAGCCGACTTGCCTACTAAATGGTATAAAATGGAGGAAGCTAGAGGAGAAACCTTCTTTTGGCATGAACTTAAAGAAAATTTTATTAAGGACTTCCAATTCATAGCTCAAAACGAAAAGTTGGCCGGGACAGCACACCAGATCAAACAGTTTCTTCAACCGACAGACTCAAAACCCGACCAAGACCATCAACAAATCAGCGACTGTAACAAGATACAAGCTGAATCAAAATCACAGTCGACACGTTTACACTTAGAAAATGAGCATACAGAAGGTAAGAGCTTTAGATGGAATCTCGACCACATTGAAACAACCAAACCACTCTACTCAATCCTCCAATTCGAGACCACCGACAAACCAGACTTAGACAAAATGACTGCTACCATTTTCCGGCTACATTCTCACAGTTTCAAGAAGGAAGTCCGCCGATCAATGAAGCTAAAGCACCAGAATGGCTGGATGCCAAAGTGAAAACTAAGGAGGTCGACATTTCAAACGACGACCGTCCAAAAATAGCTAAGATTGGGGACTACTGGAATGAACACCAAACCACCGAAATTATAAACTTACTTAAATAATTCCATGATGTCTTTGCAAGGGACTACAAAGACTTAAAAGGGTTAGTACAAGAAATGGGAGAAATGAAAATAGATACTAAACCTGATGTCCGACCTGTCAAGAAACGACCTTACAAACTAGATCATAAGTATAAGGACATAGTTAAGAAGGAAATAGACAACATGTTAGCAGCAGGGATCATTTACCCCATCGACCAGTCGGAATGGGCAAGTCCCATGGTCGTACAGCCCAAGAAACATGACCCGACCAGGTTAAGAATTTGTGTCGACTTTAGGGAGCTCAACAAAGACACACTCACAGATCCATTCCCCACCCCCTATGGTGATGAAATCCTGAATGAAGTTGCAGGCCATGAATGTTATTCATTTACAGATGGATTTTCCGGATATAATCAAGTACCCATAGCAAAAGAGGATCAAAAGAAAACAACATTTGTATGTGAATTTGGGTCCTTTGCCTACAGAGTTATGCCTTTTGGGTTGAATAATGCACCTGCAGTATTCTCACGAATTGTTTTCAAAACATTCCAAGAGTATATATATAAGACCATGGCAGTATACTTCAACGACTGGACCATATATTCCACCCTAAAGGATCACTTCACATGGCTCTGACTTATGCTAGAGAGATGTCGACAGATACAACTCTCCCTAAATATTAAGAAATGCACTTTTATGACACCCATAGGAATTCTCTTAGGGCATATTGTCTGCAAAGACGGTATAAAGGTCGACTTTGCCAAAATAAAAATCATCCTCGACCTAAAACCCCCAATAAACCCTAAACAGGTCCGGGTGTTATTGGGCCATACCAGATATTATAGGAAATTCATCAGACACTATTCAGATATGACTTACCCTCTGGAGGAACTGCTAAAAGAATATCAGGAGTTTATATGGATAGAAGAATACCAAATATCCTTCGACAAATTGAAAAGAAAACTGGTCGAAACTCCCATACTTAAATTCCCAAATTGGTCGACTAAATTTCATGTGCATATTGATGCCTCAGGCATTGCAATTGGAGCCATCCTTACTCAACCAGGGGATGATTTGATGGATTACCCTATCGTATACAGCAGTCAAAAATTAAATAAAGCTGAAAGGAACTACTCGACCACTAAACGAGAAGCCCTAGGTATGGTCTTTGCTCTCCAAAAGTATTGACATTACCCCTTTCATATTTTATACCGACCATCAAGCTTTGAAGTACCTTGTTAATAAACCCCTTCATCATGGAAGAATCTGTCGATGGTTACTTCTTTTTCAAGAATTTGAGTTTGAAGTAGTGGTCCGACCAGGAAAGATAAATGTCGGACCCGACCACCTATCACGTATCGACACAGGGGAGGAACCGACCGGAATCGATGACGACTTGCCAGATGCACATCTATTTTGCATAGAAGCAGTACCCGAAGAACTAGAAGAAATAGCTCAGTTCTTAGAGATAGGTCAGGCACCCGAAGGTCTGAATACCAAGAAGAAACAAATCTTAGCTATGAAGGATGCACCCTACAGCCTCATTAATGGATTTTTGTACAAGATGGGGTTAGACGACATTCTCAGACGTTGTGTAATCGAACATGAGAGAGACCAAATCATGCATGAAGCACACTATGGACCTGCAGGAGGACATTTTCTAGTGGATACCACTGCAAGAAAAATCCAATAGTCGGGCTTATGGTGGCCGACCATCCACAAAGATTGCAAAAAATTTGTTAGTCGATGCGATAGATGTCAACGACTTGGTCGACCTCTATCGAGCACAGAAATGCCCTTGATATCTATAAACCCTAGTCTCACATTCGAAATTTGGTCTATAGAATTCATAGGACCTTTTCCTATCCCAGTGAAATGCTCAGGTGCAAGATATATTATCACGGCAGTGGAATATGTCACCAAATGGGCAGAAGCTGAATCTGTCGACACATGTTCAAGTGAGGTAGCTGCTAAGTTTATCTACGAAAACATTATCACTAGATTTGGATGCCCCCTCACATTGATTAGCGACCAAGGATCACACTTTATCAACAAAACCATCAAAAATCTGACCGACCAGTTTCATATCGACCACCGACGAAGCACTGCATATCACCCTCAGTTGAACGGCACGATTGAAGCTTTTAACAAAACACTAATCAAAGGGTTAACCAAAATGTGCAACACCGACAAAGACGACTGGGATGAGAAAATCCCTGCTGTTCTCTGGGCATATAGGACAGCATATAAGCGGTCGACCGATCAAACCCCCTTTTGACTAGTCTACGGGAAGGAAGCAGTCGCCCCCCTACATTTCTGATAGTAGACACCTATTATTGCACAGATACTACATATCGATGTCGAACAGGTAAGAAAGGACCGACTATTTCAACTCAGTAAGCTAGAAGAACATAGAATCATGGCTATTCAGCATTAGGAAATTCACAAACAACAACAGAAATCCTGGCACGACCGTAACATCAAAAACAAAAACCTCTTAGTCGACGACCTTACTTTACTTTATAATAGCCGAGTCAAGGGAAAACCCAAGAAATTACACACAGAATGGATGGGCCCTTACGTTGTCGAAGAAATACATCCCAATGGTTCAGTCCGACTGAAAACATTACAGGGCCTAGTATTTCGGAAGCTTGTTAATGGAGCCCGACTCAAACGTTATAGAAACTAAAAAAAAAAAAAAAAAAACGACTTTAACCGTCAATCAAAACCCATAAAAAGATAGAAAAATTCCAAAACAAAATAATACATCCAACACAACAAGCCATGACAGCAACTCACTACTTCGACAACCGACATCACCACCATCGACCATCTTCATCGACCAGTCAGGCCGACCATTTTCACCCACGACACCGACCATCGACTTCGAAAGTACCATCACGCATTGATGGCCTCGAGTGCCAAAACTGACTTCTCTACCACCTAACCAACCAGAAAAACCCTCAGCCTCCATTCCATCAACCACAGACCCAACCTCAACTGCTGCAGATACCCAAGAGCAACAGCCAGACAAACAGAAGAAAAAGAAAGAGCAGCATAGAACATCCGCTCTTTGGATTAGCCTAAGGGATGAAAGTTCCTTGGACGACACAGAGGTCGACCAACTCCTTAAAACTGTGGCCAAAGAGTCAAAGAAAAGGACAGATCGGAAAAATAAAGAGCTTCTAGCCAAAAATACAGAAGAAGTCGAGTTTCTTAGCAGATGCAAAGCTCTAGTCCAGACCGTGGTACTAGGCCCTCTTGAAGTTGACACAGATTGACCACTTGAAAGAGCATATCAGCTCTTCAAGACAATGGTATCGACTATCTAGACCCGGATGCAAGAGACCAAGGAAGAGAAAAAGGAGGAGACTGTTCGACTGCTCCTGGCCCAACACACTGCATTCTCGGAGGCATACAAGGTCCTCCAAGATCATATGGAAGAATCAATTGTCACTAAGGAAGTATTACAAGACTAACCTAACCACTATGGGCAGGTCTATCAGCAGACAAGGCAGGTAAGGCAGGGCATTCAGGCTTTGGAGAGCCGGAGGTCGACAGAGGCAAAACTGCGGCAGACTATTGAAGAACAAATTGTGATGGAGACCAAAAAACTGCAGAAAGCTGGAACGAGAGGCACATCAGTGAGTTCAACAGGCCCTTCCAAACTTAGATAAAGTCGACATCATCTATCCACAGATGAAACGGCTCATCAATGCTGCAGAAGAGAAAAACCAACTATTGGGTCCCAACATGGAGAATATAGCAGAAATGCCCATGTCCGAAAAGATGTCGATCCTTTCAAGTCTCACTACCTTAACAATTGATATCCAGAAGGCATTGCAGAGTTGGACCGATTTTCAGCATCATCTTGCCATCACAGCTCCAGCTATCGTCGAATTTTGCGTCCAGAAGCGACCGACCATCCATCTGCACAGTCCACAGCACGAGCAAGTCTGAATGGATCGACAAGAGTTCATTTTTTGTACCTCCCTGTTTCTTCGAGATGAAGAAATGTTTTTTTCATGGGGGAGATGTAGAAGGATCAATTTGACATAAGTCGACTTGAATGAAGACCGACTTAGTCAGCCAACTAAGTCGATGGGCCGACTAGTCGATCAGCCGACTAAGTCGGTCGGCCGACTAAACTAGAAAGATTAGTCGGCTAACTAACAGTCATGTCAGTTCACCGAACCAACAGGTAGTTATTTTGTAACTGTTTGTAACTTGTATATATTAGGCTGTTGAGCCAAGCAAAGAACTCAGTTCAGTTCTGGGCCTTGTATGAACTCATTACATTAATATAATCTGTTTTTCTATTTGTTCTTATCTCTTGTATCTGAGTTATAGTTATGTTTTAGTATGTATTATTGGTAACCTTATGTGATCTGTGAGATTACAACTAAAATGAATGTCATGGAAGTTTGATATACCACTTCATGGTCGTATCGGTCAAAGTGTGTTGGAATATTCTCAATCGAATAGAGTCATCCATCAAGGATTTTGACAAACACCATAGATGGAAATTCATAACATGATTCTTGGAATCGTCTCCCTGCTTACCATTGAATTTTGGAATGTCCGATGGTAACTTGAATGGAATAGGAGTCCATGAAGGATTGTGTTGGATGGGGTCATTAATCAACTTGGACAAATCAGGCAAGTCCAAATTTTCTAGGAAAGGTACCTGATGATTCAGTTCAATGTACTGGTAATATTGATAAGGCATGTAACCACCAGTAGGACTGTAATTGGATTGATACACAGGTTGTTGAAAAGGCTGATGAGATGATGAACCTCCATAAGATGGACCTCCAGGGGTAGGAATTCCATAGCCACCAAGACCATTAGGTGCAGGACTACTAGGACGTCCAGGGCCACCAGGAGCGCTGGGACCACTGGGACCACTAGGAGCTCCAGGATCACCAGGACCACTGGGACCACCAGGAGGAGGACCACTAGAACCTCTAGAACCACCAGGAGGAGGACCACCAGGACCTTTGGGACCACCAGGAGGAGGGACCCTAGGTCCCTCGGGGGGAGGACCTCCATAATGTAGCCCTCTAGGACCTCCAGGACCACCAGGCCTCACAGGGGAAGGACCTCCATAAGGTGTCCCTCCAGAACCTCCAGTTGTATGAATAGGTATTCCTCCCAATGCTGGCATGTAGTACCAGTTGGGTTGCCCCCATGGAGTAAAAGTATTTCTAGGATATGGAATTCTAGTGCATGACATGCCTATAGGCCTAGGTTAATAATTCATATTTCCTATAGGTACTTGATTTTCTAGGTAACTGTACCCTAAGGAAGCTTGATTATCTACAGGTTGTACCCCTAAGGGTTGAACTAAACTCAATGGAGGGTTAACTATATTCGTATTGGTAAGAGGAACGTAAACTGTGGATGTGCCTAGATTAGAGGCTTGTCTATTATGGGTAACAACTCCACTAGAATGTAATGTAGATCATGCCAGGGTTTCCCCCCCAGCATTAAAAGGTACTGATACAACTAGAGTTGAAGGTTCCCCCCTAGCCCTAGAAGACCTAGGAGGACTAGAAACAGACCTAACATTTGCAACTGTAGGGTCATAATTTTGACCTAGGTGGTGTGAAGTCTCAACATGATCAATAGGCTTCATAGAATCAGCCAGTGAATGATATTCGGCTGGCCAAGAATCCGTATTACGGGGAAGAAGAGCCGACATAGGTTCTTTATGAGGGATTGGGGTTGCTAAGATGGTATCTAATCTCTACATTATCTCTTGAAAATCTTGTGCATGGTGAACAACTGATTGAATTTGTATACACTCTTCTTCACTCGGTGAAGAATGTTCAGGAGAGGGCCTATGTACCCAAAATGAGGCAATGTCTTGTCCCATAGAAGTTCCCCAAAACAAAGCATCATGACCATAGTCTAGACGAACAGGACTATCGACATGACCTTCCATAGGACCATGGAAAGAAGTGTCACCCACAAGAGGTTGTTGGACCAAGAGAGTAACATAAGAAGCAAATTGGTCTCCACTTTCTACAACTAGGTTCTCTTCCACATAGGAAGTAGTTGTAGCTCCTTGGTCAGTAGCTTCCATTGGACCTTCTTGTGTGACAGGAGCAAAGTCGGGTGGCAAGCTCTATGTTCTTCTAGACCGTCTCAAATGAAAATCTAGATTGCATAGTCACTAATATAACCTAGGGTTTCAAAGCTAAGAAAAAACATGCCAAAACAATTTCTCCTACTCAAGCTATAGGCCAACAAGAAAATTCAAATGATAAGATGAGCTCAAATGGACGGTCTCTCACCAAGATTGTCAAGTAGGGGTAACTTGTGATATACCACAAGGGTACGTGCATAGTAATCTCCTCAAATGTTGTTTTCAGTGTATTTCTCCACACAAGACGACCAAAGGGATTTTCTAGTGGGGTCTCTCGATATACTCAAGGTATGTGGGAGCTCAAATTGGTAGTAGCATTGTCTAATGCACAATCATTCACAAGGGGACTTCCAATATATAATCAAGTACATGAAGTACCTTTCTATATACCTCAAGGGTACGTGAAAGGCTGTTCGATATACCAACAGTACGTGGAAGAACTGCGCGAGTCCTGGGATGTAGTGCAGACAAATAAAGACAACTCCTATGCTTAAAGACACCCAAACACATCTCTAACCTATCACTCAAATTTCTATACAATTTTAAGCGCATAACTACCGTTAATTTTAAAGTGGATGGTTAGGTGAATGCATGAGGTTTTGAAAGAAAAGTAAAACCATGCAAGTTCATTCACTTTACCATTCAGTATTCCTAATTATGGGAAGGAGAGAGAGTGTTTTCTTTTCAATTTTTCTTTGAAACCAAAAATTCCCCAAACAAACATACTAAAAATCATTTTCCGAGCATACAACCAACAACATTTCTTCAAATCAACTCTTTTGAAAGCAAAACAGATAGGGTAAAATCTCTTTTGAAAACAAGAAGAAAGACAAACAACACTCAAATATGCATATGCAATCTATTTTTCAATTTTTATCTAAAACATGGAAAGATCTAACTTAAACTATTGATATTTTTTCTTTTGATGAGACAATGGTGAAAAAGAGACAAAAGAACAAAGGAATCTTGAAATCTTGTGAGGCTAATCAGAGACCCAGTGACTTAAGCTCAATAAAAACAATGACCTAATCTCAGCAAATTTTCTTTTTTTAGAGAGAAAAGAAGTCTTTCTCACACTTAATGAAAAAATAGAAACAAGCAAACTGATTTAAGGGAGTCTTTCTTTTCAATACTATTCAATAATAGGCAGAGATATAATATGACCTAAAGCTTCCAAAAACTCCTTTCAGAACAATCAAACTTACAAGCATTAATAAATGATGAATCTAACCTAGCTTTTTGATTTTTACAAACAATATTTTTCCACATAAAGATTTTAGATTTGAATCACTCAGGGATTTGCAAACTAGTCTAGACAAAGCTAACTGAACACACAAAAATCCAAAAATCACAAATTATTTGCAAAATTTTGAAAAAATCAAGGTCTGGAATAGGCCTACCTAGCACCACACCAAGGGGGTTGTTGACAGAGTGGTTTTGAAGCAGAACTACTTCTTTCTCACTGAACTCAGGTGGTGGCACCGCCTATGGCTAACTAGATGCGAGCGGTGGCACTGCTTGTTGCCCACAGCATAAGCGCGGTTTCCTGTAAAAATCCAGAACACAAGGAGAGAAAAAAATCAACTTAAAAATTGCAAAAAAATACAAAAAATGAAGAATCAACAGCAATACAGAGCATATAAAGTCAAGGTGACTCAAATCTGAAGAGATCTGAAGGTTTCAAACCAAAACTTCACTAAATCACATGTAGATTTGACTGAAAATATTAAAGGCTGGAGCTTGGATTCAGACAAGCATTTTAGAAACTAAGGAATATCAGATCAACTGAAGCTTGTAATTCCCCAGCGGAGTCGCTAAATTTGTTATCAGTAATATATCACCTTCTGCAGACACAAGCTATTCCTTTGTTCTGAATGGTTCAGATCCAGAACAAATGAGTAACAACTAGGTTGAAGACTATCCCTAGACACTGTAGATGCCTAGAATAAAACCTCTGACGAAATACCTGCAGACCTGCATAAGGACATCAAACATACAACAACATCAAAGATACCAAAAAACTATCCATAGGTCCATATTAGTGACTAAGGAATCCAATAATATATATGTGAGATTATAACACAACAAATGTATGGGAAGGAAATCAACTTTGCATTAATAGATGAATGAAAGAGATTACAACCATTTTGACTTAGTGTTGATGCAGCCCTTAACAAGACTAGCACCTCATCCCTGATATATCCAACTTGTTCCGCTATGCTCTCTAATGGATTAGGCCAGGATGTTAATTCAGTAGCATAACTTTACTTTTTCTTCTCTCCCCAACCATGGAGTATGAGCCTAGTTTTATAGGGCTCAAACAGATTGTTAGAATAATCAACCCATAGTATTTTTCCCACTTAGACATTAATTCATTTATTTTTGTCTTATTTTCCTAGTCCATGAGTCCCACCATGTGCAAGTTTCCAATTTCCTATCCATAGAGGTCAAACTTGCCATTATTGACTCATGTAGCGCTTGGGAAAGCCTTAGGAATCAAATCTGCTTTATTCCTGGCCTCCTAGGCACCCTTCTGCTTTTTCTGCTTTATACCCTGCTTTTTCAGTGTTTTAAGGCACATAGGAAAGCAAGACTAGGTGAGGTGAATCAGCTTTGTTGCCTCTTCCTCCTCCACTCTTTCCTCCATGCAAAATCATGTACGAGCTTCCATTTGACCACTCTTTAGCTTGCCTATGCACCCTTGCTAATTCATGGGGTCCTTGATAGATTTGGGATCATATTTTTACACCTATGGGGGATTTGCCTATTTTGGGTAAGCCTGCTTTATGATAGATTTGGATGCTTCCTTATGCATTCTATTTGCTCATGTATTCTATATA
>LPNX010570515.1:0-11646 GCA_001517045.1 Pseudotsuga menziesii
TTGGGATTTAAAATTGTCACCGATGGTATATCGGGGCATGCAGCATATATGATGATTGTCATTATGTAAATATGCATCTAAAATTAATTAAATGAGCACAAGCAGCTATGGTCGCGGCAACCAAATCGAATGGGGCATGATTTTTCCAAGGATAAGGATGTGGGGTTGGGAATTTGTCAATCCTTAGCCAATGGGGAGAAGCCAAATGTCTATGAGAAAACCCATCAAACTGTCAACTTCCTTTCTTGTCTTTTTCCCCAATCATTTATTTCTGCCAGAATGTGGTTGAGTTAGTTATTGCATGGAATGGGAAGAGTATGGGCAACCAAATTCGAATTGGGCAGAGACCCATTTTTGAAAAACGTGTTCTAACTTCCTTGGCAAGAAAAATGCCCAAAAACGTATGCCATTCTGCTATGCATTCACGTTTTTCAGTTTTCTCACGTTTTGGGGAGCAGCTGGAGTTTTTCCTGTGTGTTTTGGATCCCACGTTTTGGCTGTTGGCTTCATTTTTTCCCATGGATTGGAGGTCGTTTTTGTAATGCCAAGGCCTGGGTTGTCTTCCTCACGTTTTTGTGATTTCATGTGTTTTTTACCATGGCTGTGAAGAGCCATTCACGTTTTTGGCTGTCTCACTGACTTTTGGGTCTCACGCACTGCCTATTTGGGACATTTTTCCCTGCTGTGAGTTGGTTTCCCTGATAAGCTTCAGGACTGTGTGTTTTCCCCCATGTTGTGAGCCGTTTTTTGCTGTTACGTATGGGGCTGTGTAATTCGTTTTTTTACTATTCAAGATGTGTTAGCTAAATTGATTTCCTGAATGCAATGGTTAGTCTTCGGACTGTGTGAGGAGTAAGGATTTTGGCTTGGTTGCTTGATACACCTAGTGCTAGAGACCGCACAGACAAAACTAGAGGGCTGGATTTCTTCTCCATCACCCCTGAATAGCACTAGAAGGGAATGCAGGGCCTGAGGGACTGTGTAGCAGAGAAGGGACTGATTCCTTGTGTTGGGTGTGGATGGGTGTCTTAGAGGTCAGGATAGTTTTGGTGTGGGTGTTCTTGGCTCTGTAAGGAGCTCACTAGCTTAGCAATTGCCTTCTTCAGCTCCTTAATGGCCTGATAAACCCAACTTGGTTGGCTTGGCTATGTGTTTTGTGTATCCTGGCTATGTGTAAGCTTGCTAGTTCCCTTATTCCTTGGAGAATCATGCCCAGCTCAGGGGTGGCAGCGTTGCTGAGAGATTAAGGAGCACGCTGGCCTATGGTTGGGTGGAACGTTGCAGTGACATAGCTGGTTGCGGAGCAAAGCTTTCATAAGATAAGTGATCTTGTGTATTTTACCTCTGCAATTCTTAATTTACTGTTAATTATAATGAAATGAACATGTTGAAGAATGCTTGTCTAAATGCATGTTGATTCCGATGTGCAAGGATAATTAATCATAGCTGTGCATAATCTACAATTGTAGTTGCGTATGTTAAATGAATGGCATTTAGGCATGTTATACTGGAACACATTCTCTCTTTCAGCATTTTGTTTTATGAAATTTTTAAGCCTGTACATGTTCATGGGCTCTTATCCCGACCTGAATCAAGCTCTTAGTCGCGTCCTCTCTGCCGGTCGGAGGCATGGGGACGTGACATGTTTGAGTCATTTACATGCTTCAATTTTGATTAGTTAAATTCATATGATATTTCGGTAGACTTGGCAATAGATTTGAACTTCATTGAATCATTAAGTTTAAAGAGCATCTTGACGGGTTATAATAATTTGATTGGACATTTTTTTTATCCTTTTGATTTATGAATTAAAAGGGTGGAAAGGGTTAGTCATTTTTTTTATTAAACAAAGTATTATATTTTACAATGATTAATTAGCTTTGCTTGTTGATAATATTATTATTATTGTTTAAATTACATTCAATATATTTTTGAAAGACAATATTAATAATTTATTTATATAATTGACTTTAATATATTATGCTATTTACAATGTTAATGCATAGTATTTCACTAAACCCTAATTTGTTGTTGTTGTGAAGGATGAAGTTAAAAAACGGATCGCGCACCTATAGATGACATGTTTTTGTGTGAAGGATTGTGACCAAATTGTGAGGAATGACCTCAAACGGTTGAAAACCTACTTCCCAAACATGCCCATTTACACCTTTGAGTGGACAGTTTTGCAAATTGATCAACAATTTAGGAGGAAAACTCAACCTAACAAAGGTGAATTTTATAGAAATTCATTCCGGTCATTTTTGCATAGTTGAACGAACCAGACATATAGGGATTTGATGCTATCCTTCCCACTGCTCTTCACTTCTATAAATTTGATCTCATCATTCATAGAAAGGGAGGGGGGTTGATCTCTGCATATGGGAGAATGGAATTTCTTCTTTTCTCCTCTGTGACTCTTTAGACATCAATTTATTGTATTTCAAAGAGTAGAATTGGAGGTGCCGTCATGAGGGAGATAATCACCAGGGAAAGACTAGAGAAACACTGTTTCACTTGTATCATGTAATTTCTTGCAAGACAATGAATCAAAGTTAGTTTATTTCGGCATCTTCTTTGGGTAAATTATCAAATTTCTTTGATGATGTATGGTTTCTTCACTCTAATTATCAATGAATACTGTTGATTTTGCATCCAATTTCTAATGCATTGATTTATGATTTGGATTTCTCTTAATTCATGAGTCTTTGTATACTTATATTTTAATTAAATTTTTTTGATTAAAATCTGTATCAATTTCTGCAAATGATTTACATAAACTATTAAATCAATAATTCATGTTAATTTTTCAATTAACATAAAAGTTACAAGGTAATCTAGGATATGCTTGATATTATAAATAATTATCAGTAATTTTAATTGCTTGGTTACATTTGAAGTAATAAGTTAAATGATTTAATTTTTCATTTTTGTTAAGTTGATGAATAACTTATTTGAATTTGAACCAAGTTACCTTGCACATGGTGAATATTTCCTTCTTAGAACAGTTCTAACTCAGCTTAGATTTCCTTCTAGGTAGATCTGTTGTTTTGTAGCTATACAATATCTTGTTTTCCTTCATTGGAAGACCGATCCTTTTAGATCAAAAGCCACCAACTCAAAGAGTGCCAACGGAGGCCGAATATTCGTTTGTTTTAACCACACCAAACAGATCGAGGATAGGGTAGTACTTGTGTAGGATTATCTTAAGCCTTTGGCTAGATTTTTATCCCTTGTTTTTTACCTTGGACATCATTCCAGCACCTACACAACCAAGGCTTCAACATGACTATATCTTGAGACCTAATTAGCTTAACTCGACATAGATCTTTCGAAGCCAATAGTTTTCTTCTTTCTTTATGGGGTAAGATCCATAGTGTCGCGGTTATGAACTCGTCCCATTGTCTAATGGTTCATCAGGACCCAACGTAAATAAAAACTCTATTGACAACTAAAGAAATCAATCTACAGCATGCTCCTACAATTTTAGACTTTGGGGGTCCAATTTTCCACAATGGATGCAGTGGAAGGGCTAAATATATACTTGTACGAAGTCCTGGGCATTAAGTTAACCACCACAACCAACAAAATCAATGTAGCGTATAGAAAGTTGGCCCTGAAACTCCATCCCGACAAGGCCATCCAAAATGGTGCTTTGCAGGAGGAGGCAACTACATGGTTTTAGGAAATTATTCATGCCTACGAAGTCCTGTTTGATCCCTGAGAGTGATACTGGTATGATTCTCACTACTTCCAAATAATATACTCTTTCTCTTCCTCATCCTCCGCAGAAAATTGCGATTTCAATGCCAATCTGTGGCCATATTACTGCACTTCTGTTTATTCTAGCTATGAGGATACTGGAAAATGTTTCTTTAGGGTTAATGGGGATATTTCAGATGTTCTTCCAGTAGGAAATAATTTACATTCATTCCATGGGGAAAATCTTCGTCCCCGAGGACCCCGTATTTGGAAATCTCAAGAGCCCCTATGCCCAAGTATCTTCTTTCTATATCTATTGGCTGGGTTTTTCCACCACCAAGGATTGTACTTGGATTGATGAGTATAGGGTTTTCACAGGGTCGAATCCCAAGAAAATGAGGCTATTGGAGGAGGAGAATACAAAATTGAGGAAGAAGTCCAATAGGGATGATGAGTATAGGGTTTCCGCAGGGTCAAATCGCAAGAACAAGAGGTTGTTGGAGGAGGAGAATATGAAATTGAAGAAGAAGGAAAAGAGGAATTATAGTGAGACTGTGCATCATCTTTTTGAGTTCATTAAAAACAGGGATAAGAGGTTTTTGGAGAGGAAGTTACAGAGAAAGAAGAAAGAGGATGTGAAGGAAATGCAGTAAAAGCTTCGGTGTGGGAAATCATAGAAGGAGAAGCTCGCGAGGGCAAGGCAGTATGAGTTGAAACAGTGGGAAAGAGTTGATGAGGGGGAGGAAGTGGAAGAGTTTTATTGGGACCCGACTTCAATTGAAGTAGATGGAAAAGATTATATTTATAGAGTAAATGATGAAGAGGACAACTCCACAAATCAAAGAAACAAGAATTCCAATGAAGTTGAACCAAGTACAGTTTTGGGTCATCCAGACCTAGATAATGGAACTCAAAATGATATGGGAATTTCAAGGCCTGATCAGAGGCAAGGTTCCAAGAACAAATCGAAATAGAGAATAATGTTGGATGCAAGTATTGATAAGCATCCAACAACAAACATCATAGACGAGACAAAGATAAGGTCAAAGGACAATTTAGGTGATCGAAAACATGGGACATAGTTTCATTTTCCTGTGGCTAAATAGAAAACTGAAATTGAAGGTGATAACAAAAAGGGATGACTTACAAAACCTGAAAAACCAATCCATTGAAAAGAAGTCTGCTACTGCAAACACATCAGCAAAGGATATCAGTGATAAGACCAAAAAGCAAGTGAAAGGAAAGAAAGGGAAGGTAAGTAGACAACTTCGAAATGTATAGTTGTTGTTGAAATGTTCCTTTCATAGTATTTTGTTACTGGAGCTAAGAAATGTTTTTGACACTAGGTTTTAAGAAATTTAGAGAGGTTATTTGTTGTACATTTTGTTTACCTTGTGGATGTGTGATGGATCTAAAAGTATACACACATTTTAAATGTACAATTGGTTTGTTGTGCTATAGCAGTGATAAGAGAATAGACTCAATTTTTCAATATTTGCATAAGACTAGCCAATATATGAGACCATAAGTATGATTGGAGTAGGATTTTTTTATTCTCATGTATATGTAAATTAAACTCAAAATGAATTAATATAAACATGTCTGAGCAATCTCAACAACAAACTTAAAAAAATGGATTTTTCGATTTTGGGCACATAATTGCTAATTTATGTCACCTGAAATTGGAGTATGCTCGGTACTTCTTTTTTAAATGTGATTATGCCTAAAAGCATCATCTTTCCATTGCATTAATTATTGCTTGTTTCCTTTCCACTTCAAGGAAAGGATAGATTAATAGAAGAAATGCTAAGGATGTTGTGTGTAAATGTAGAGAAAAACATCAAAATATTTTTTCAGAAAACAAATAAACTTTTATATCCTTGCCAAGACCAAATTATATGTTTATAAGCTAGAATTTGTTATAATTTTGTAGCTTCAAAGGATATTCTAAATGTATTTTACTAATGTACCCCAAGGGAGATTTTATTATTCCTCCGTTGGGATGTTACTATTGTAATTGGTCATCATAGAGTCATGAGGTAAATCCTCCATTGTAAGTAGGGTCAATAGTACCCCAATGAATAATACAAAATACTGTTTTGAGTCTTCCTAGGTGAAGTCGGCCCAGACAGTTTAGCGGGGCCAACTTGTTAGGGTAAAAGTGAGTTGACATAAAGTGAATAAATAGAGGAGTTGGGTTACTCATTAGAACATAAGACTCACTCACTTGAGTAGCACATACGAGAGAGAGAGAGAGAGAGAGAGAGAGAGAGAGAGAGAGAGAGAGAGAGAGAGAGAGAGAGATGTCAGCAAGGAGGAAAATACCTATTTTTGGGTTTTATCTTATACATCTTATACAGAGGAAGTTTTGATGGGTTTTCTTCCCCTTGAGGGTTTCCCAGGATAAATACTGTGTCTATCTTGTGATTGTATTTCTTTCAATGATTATGCATATGATACTGTTGTGAATCTGTATTAAACACTGATGATATATAGTCTAGCATATGAAATCTTAACATGGTATCAAAACTAGCATGAATAGGACAACTTTCACAAGTGGAAACTCTCTTTCCTCTCCCTCCAAAATAAATTAGGGTTTTTGCAAAGTTTGGAATTTGGAATATCTGCTTTCATAGAAATTTGCGCCTCGCTAGAGCACATCCATTGAGTCCTGGATCGATATTTCTAGGTGGTTGAATCTCCAGGAAAGCCAAACCCTAGTTTGGCCTTGAACCAAAAAACTCCATAAAATCGGAACCATAAATTCTGTAGAAGTTGCAACCTCGCAAGCGAGTTTTGAAGGGTGAAAATTTAGGATCTCCAAAAACCAAGTGGACCAACCAACTCACCTCAGACAATCGCATCTCCCAGTAAGGTCAGTTTTTCATTTTGAGAAAATTCATTTTTTAGTGACCTCCTGGACAGGATGACCCTAAGCACTGAGCTCGAGGACAAGCTAGAAGGCATAGAAAAATTTCTATCTTGGAAGTATATGATTGGTATAATTCTAAAAGGGAATGGCCTTGAGAAGTACAACAAGGATGAAGTTGCAGAACCAAAATAAGATGAAGGTAAGGAGAAGCATGAACAATACCTAATCAAGGGAATGATGATTATTGTTGATTCTATCAAATATAACTTGATCCCTCAAGTGTCATCTAAGAATACACCAAAATAAATGTATGATGCACTTTCCAGAATGTATGGGGGAAGGGACATCAACAGAAAGATGAATTTGAGAGCTCAAATGAAGGGCACTAAGATGAGTAAAGGAGAATCAATTCAAGATTGCTTCACAAGGGTCTCCCAGTTTAGGGAACAATTAAGTGCTATTGGAGACACCCTTGATGATGATGAACTAGTTATGACTGCTCTCAATGGTCTCACTAGACCTTGGAATTCATTCATACAAACTCTATGTGCTAGAAAAGAAAGTATGAAGTTTGACATAGTATGGGAATATTGCATTCAAGAAGAAACTAGAGTAGCCAATAGAGAATATCTACTTAGAAAAGATGATCAGGGTCTAGTTATCCATACTAAAGGAAGAAAACAATCAAACTTCAAGAAGGGTATTCATAAACCTTCAAAGAAGAAGTTTCAAAAGAAAAGAGTAAACAATCAAAAGAAATATTACTCAAAGTATTAATTCTACAAGTATCATAAGATAGGACACCTTTTCAGAGAGTGTCCATCACTAAAGATGAACAACAATAAAAGACATCATGCCCATATCGCTAAATATGAGGATGATGAGGAAGAAATACCACGAAAGTGACTAACTAGAGAAGAAGATGTACTATTCTCTGCACTCTCTAGGTCTCTAACACCTGGAGAAGATACATGGCTTATTGATAGTGGTGCTTCAAAGAACATGATAGGGAAGAAGCAAACTCTATAGAGACTTGAAGAAAAGAGATCTACTTAGAAGGTATCATTAGGAGATGACTATTAATATCCCATCAAAGGTATTGGTGAATCAAGCTACAATCTTGAATCTGGGACTTCCATGAAGATGAAGTAATTACTGTATGTACCAGGTTTGAAAAATAATCTACTTTCCATCTCAGCTATAGATAAGAAAGGATATAGAGTTGTTTTTTTAGATGGACAAGTACTTATGTGGTCCAAAGGAAAGACACTTGAAGATGCTATTGTCATTGGTGAAGAAGAAGAAGGATTGTACAAACTCAAAGGACATCCAAAGACAACCCTCATCCATGAGATTCCTAGCTCAAGTGAACTATGGCATAGGAGGCTTGCTCACATCAACTACAAAGAATTTCCCTATGTGAGCAAGGTGGTAACATGGTTACCAGATATGAATATTGATCATGAGGGAACTTGCAAAAGACGTTCAAGAGGAAAGAACGTCAAGAATACCTTTTTGAAAAGTGAAAAAAAGAATGAAGGTATGTTGGAATTAATTGATTATGATGTATGTGGTAATATGCCCTCCATATAGTTAAGTGGATATGAATATTATGCCACATTTATTGATCACTATTCAAGAAATACATGGATATACTTCTTGCAGAATAAGAGTGAAGTTTTTAGGAAATTGAACTAATTCAAATCCTTGATAGAGAACCATTAAGAAAGAAGAATCAAGACAATGAGATTAGATAATGGTGGAGAATATACTTCAAACTAATTTGAATCATTCTACAAGGAGGCAGGAATAAAGAGGGAACTAACCACTCCCTATAATCCTCAACAGAATGGTGTTGTGGAAAGAAAGAATAGAATCATTATGGAAGTAGTAAAGACAATGATTCATGACCAAGACCTCCCCATACACCTATGGGATGAAGCAACAAGAAAAACCGTGTATGTGTAGAATAAATTATATCAGAGTGCTCTTGGATTTAAGACTCTTGAAAAAATGTATACAAAAAAGAAACCTGAAGTGAGCCATCTCAAGATATTTGTCTGTCCAGTATATGTAAATGTTCCAAAAGAAAAGAGAACCAAGTTGGATCCTTATGGAAAGAAGGGAATATTTGTTGGATACTATGAAGTCTCCAAAGCCTTCAGGATATACATTTCAGGATTCCATTATATCAAAATTAGTAGGGATGTAACATTTGATGGAGAGACAGATCTTAAGAAATCCAGAAGATGTTAGCTTGAATAAGTACATGAAGAGGATGTACCTCCCATAATGGTAGAAGTCAAACCCTCTTCTGAAATAGTAGCATTTGAAGATCATGATATGCTAGAACCTCAGGAAGCTTCTACTATGGACATGTCTCGAAAGAGAAAACTTGCTTGGGTAAGAGAAATCATAGAAGAAGCGGAGAGATATGGAGCTCTAGAAGGTTTCATAAGAACAAGCAAAATATCAAAGCCATATTCCAGTTATGTTGCTTTGATGTGTGACCTTGTCGATTGAGAACCCACCAGCTATGAGGAAGTTGCACAAAATAAAGATTGGGTGGAAGCAATGATGGAATAATATCAGTTGATAATGATGTTTGGGATATAGTACCCAAACCAGAAAAACAAGAGTGTGGTATCTTTGAAATGGATTTACAAGATAAAAAATGCTACTTATGGAAGTATTGAAAAGTACAAGGCAATATTTGTGGCTATAGGATTCTCTCAAAAAGAGGGGATTGATTATGAGGAGACATTTGCGCCAGTAGCAAGGTACACTTCCATCAAAATCATCATGGCACTTGCTTCCATGATGAAGTGGGATATACACTAGATGGATGTAAATACAACCTTCCTAAATGGTATGATTGAGAAAGAGGTTTACATCGAACAACCACAAGGATTTGAAGTTGAATACACAGTGACTCAAGTATGTAAGTTGAAAAAGGATTTGTATGGAATAAAGCAAGCTCCTAGAGCTTGGTATGGTAGAATATATAGCTTCTTGACAAGCTTGGGATTTACCAAGAGTAAAGCTAATCCTAACCTTTACATGAAGGTTATGGATGATGAACCTGTCATACTATTACTGTATGTGGATGATCTATTTTTGACAGGAAATGGGAAACAAATCACAGAAAGAAAGAAGAATATAGTTGAATACTTCAATATGAAATATCTTGGATTGATGTATTATTTCCTCGGGCTGGAAGTGTGGAAGAGCCTAGAAGGAATCTTTTTGAACTAGGGAAAGTATGCAGTAGAGATCTTGAAAATATTTGATATGTTGGATTGTAAATCCATGGCCACACCCATAGATACCAACTTGAATTTGTTATCTTATGAATCATTAGAGTTAGTGTATATGACTCAGTACAAACATATTATTGGGTCATTGATGTATCTAACGAATACAAGGCCAGATATATGCTTTGTTGTGAACACCTTAAGTTAGTATATAGTTAAACCTAGACGGGTTCACTTGATAGTTGCAAAGCATGTGATGAGGTACCTAAAATGTACGATAGACTTGGAACTTTACTATGGTATAGATCATGACTATAAATTATATGGTTATACATATTCAGATTGGGCAGGAAGTGCCGCAGATAGGAAGAGCACCTCAGATGGATGATATTGTCCAATATCCACCATGATCTCATGGTTTAGTAAGAAACACTCCAGGGTTTCTCTCAACACGACTGCAGCAGAGTACATAGAAGCTTGTTCCACTAGTTATGAAGCGATATGGCTTTGGAAAACTGATGTCAGGACTATTGGACATGGATTCGGATACGATAGTGATTCTTTGTGACAACTATAGTTGCATAAACATGACATAGAATCCTTTGTTCCATGATAAATAAAAGCACATCGAAATATGATATTTTTATATAAGGGATATGGTACAAAAGGGATATATAAAGATCCTGTATGTGAGTACCAATGAGAAAGTTGTTGATGTGCTAACCAAGCCTCTATCTCGAGTAAAGTTTGAATATTTTCATGACAAGATTTGTGTAGTAAAAAAATACTTTCTTCACAAGGAGAAACAATGATGATACTACAAAAGTTCCTTGCAAAAAGGAATGATGAAGATATGGAATATGTTTGGAAAGGAGGAACAAGTCAAAGATATCGACTCTCCTCAGAAAGGAATAACAAGCCGAAGATATGAACCCTCCTTGGACAAAGGGGGAGCATGTTGATGATATGGATGCTCCTAGAAAATGGGGAGTGATGATAATATTGTTATCGATGATGGGATGATAGTGAAGCTTCAGTATGAAAGCGGCCAAGTATGTCTGAATATGCTCACAAGGTCTGACATTCACTTGTGGATGATAGTATTCTCTCTTGAGGATGGTCTTGTATGTATAACACTCTATTCTTGAGAGTGGTCTTTACTAGCTAAGGATGTCCTTGTAGACATTACTCTCGCATGGAGAGTACCCACATTCATTTGTGGATACCATAGTATAACATTCGCTTGCGAATGGTCCTAGTTTTCATGTTGAGAATGTCCTATGATGAGTCCTTACAAATGATAGGTCCAACACTTAGGTGCAGACAAGATATGCCTTGCAGACATTACTCTCACATGGAGAATATACCTACATTTATATGTAGATTCCATAGAATAACACTCACTTTGGAGTGGTCATTGCTTTAGTGCTAAGTATTCTCTATGATGAGTTCTCACGGATGTCATAGTATAACACTCACATGGAGTGGTACTAGCTCTAAGAGGCTGAGGATGTCCTATGATGAGGGAGGACACTTAGGTGCAGTCGAGATCTGCAGCTGCAAACAATAATATTTTATGAAGAGTATGCCTACATTTACATGTAGATGTCTTATTATAACACTCGCTTAGGAGTGGTCCTAGATTTGAAGTTGAGGATGCTCTACGATGAGTCCTTACGGACAACAAGGCCTGCATCTAGGTGCGGTTGATATCTACAATCAGTTGTAGATGATTCAGTTGGTCAATACTATGGATTCTCCTCATTAAGGGGAAGTAGGTTGATGGAGAATTGCATCATCCTTGGACCCATGTCCTAAATT
>LPNX010570515.1:11717-22904 GCA_001517045.1 Pseudotsuga menziesii
GTGGGTACAGAGAATGTCTTGATGTACTAAGTGGGAATGGTATGGCAATGACATGGTGTAAAAATGGTGTGTGAATACCAAAGAGAAAAAGGTGTCCCAGCATACTCACAATAGTGGAAAAAAGGTATTTTGGGAGAGCCCTTCACAATGTATTTATAGAATGGATCTAGGGTTTTTTGACCCAATGTGGTAACCCATGGTATTTTCTGTTCCATGGTATTTCACTATGGTTTTCTCTCTTTTAGGGTTTTTACACCCTTTTTAGGGTTTTGGAACCTTTTTTTGGGTTTTTGACCATTTTTAGGGTTTTGACCATTGTTTATAGAGACTGAAGGTAAACCATAGTAAATAATAATGTTTTAGACCATTTTTTGATGGAAAATACAATTGTGAAGGTCAAAAGTAGGGGAACTATCGTAGGAATATGATGTATGTATGTGGTTTAGATCATATAGAGCTAGGTGGACAATATTTGTGTTAACATATTATCCCCTAATGTGTGAGGGAAGGAGCTCATCGTATGGACGATGGAAATCATAGGATCATGGGAATAGTGGAGAGACTGGAGAGACCTATGGAGAAGTGGAGATTCCTTGTTCAAACCACGATTTCTTTTTGTTTTTTATTAGTGGTTCCCATCAATGGGTGAGATAAAAATAATGTGTGACATGTATATGGACAAGGCGGGCATACCGATGCTCATAACAATGCCAAAAGAAAAAATAATTGGGTAAAGTCTCGAAAACATGGGAGCCAATCAATACATATACAAATGATGATACGTAATGGTGGCCTCAATAGGAGGCTAAATACAATGCTAATCTGAAGAACTGATACATAGGAACAATGGAATTTTCATGGAATGCAATATCATCACAACTGATGCTCTGCTGAATCTAGAGGTGAACATATGCAACATCAAGTATTGGAGATACATGGAAGCACAACACGGGGGGCTTTCGAACACTATCGCGAACCCAGCCCGCAAATCACAAGTGACATGAAACTATCTGGGTCCCATAGTAGACTCACTAATGTGTTATATTCAAGTGACAACCGGGGTCTTTGACCAATACCGAATGGACCAATACCCTGTATGAATCTAAACAGTGCGATGATGTTGCTGAAGTCAAGAACGTGAGACACAACCATCCTGAGAGGCACTAATGACTCCTCTCAAGGGGTCCAAGGAACTGATCAATGAGGTGGATGAAACCAGGATACAACGACCTTTGGGTCTATCCTTTGGAATAGATGTGTTGATGTTGACAAAGTGAGACCTGCAACTAATTAAGGCAATGATGTGTCATTGACGAGAAGCATGAAGGGGATAACCAAATATGTGGGACAATATGGGGAATGACACATTGAATGGGAGAACAGGAGCAGGGGAGTATGGGGGACTCAAAATTCCTTTGTTCAGAGTAAGATGGTAGGGTTGACTTGACAGCAAATGAAACTAAATCATGGGAGAGGGATCATAGTTGGAATACCGAGAATGTAACTGCAAATGGAAAATATGGAGGGAACTAACTAGACTAGTGAGATCCAGGGGATCACAGGAAGACTCATTGCAAAATTCTCTAAACAAAGGGGACCCAATGGGGGAAAGCTTCCCTACTATAGTATCATATGTGGTGGCACCTAAAGACACCATTATGACACAATCTTGTGGATTTTTCAGCAAGCCTAAGAAAGTAAATGCTCGATGGTGTTTTCATTTTTAGAGAGTATGAAAACAGGAAGAAGACTCCAATGTGGTATCTTTTTCGTATGTAGTCTCCTGAGCCTAAAAAAGGATAAAAGTGTACAAAGGAGAGCTCTCCCAACCTTTGGGGAAGGAATAATTCTTTACCATTGGTAGTCTAATCAGGACGAAAAAGGTTAAACCTATACTAACTGGACGGTCATTCAAATACTTTTGAAACCATGAATGAAACCAAGTTTGTTTAGAAATATTTTCTTGATGAGAAGGATGGAAAAGAGCTTAAAGACAACCAATAATGAGTTTTTTCGTAAAGTACAATCCCAATGTCCGAGAAAGCATAAAATGATGAAAAGGGAGACATTCTTGGCTTGAGTGTGCCAAGGTGGTACTTTTATTATGATAATCTATATAGTCCAAAAAAGGAGATAAACAAGGCTACATAGACACCCTTTCGAATACTTTAACGAGCGTGAAAGGAAGCAAACGTGCTCAGCAATCTTTTCAATCTTTTAGGAGTTAGAAAAGATCTTAACAAAAACTTTGTAATGGTAAATCAAGCAAATCATAGTGAGAGCATGAGATGAGGGTCTTGTCAAAAGAAAAAGGACAGAAAAATGAACCCAGTGGTGTGAAAAACATCTCAAATGGACTCTAGATGACTATGACTAGAAGCTAGTGATGCTTCCCTTGGTGAAGTGGTGCATGGGGAAAAACTAGACCAAATGGAGTTCTATGGGGACGGAACTAGCTCAACGTACAAGGTGTGATTCGCATGGTGGTACACAAATAAAAGTGACTCTGAGAAATGGCTTGAAGAAATTAGGGAGGGAGTCAATCTAGTATAGGTCATCTCTTCACCCGAGATATTTTTTCACAGTGGTGGCAGCTTCCAATCCTCATAGAGGATGATCCATACATGAGCATGGATTACCGGGGAGATCTTGGAGACTCCTCAAACTGCAAGGAAAGTATAGGGACCTGACGGTATGCTAGCATGGTGGTATCTAGATCATACGTATGACATACTGTGTGCATGTGCATACGTGGGACTGCACCCTCCAGTGGGGTACCAGCGGCGCAGGGACAGGGATGATGTGTTAGATCCACCTGATCACATGAAAATGATGTGACATAGTGCTACAATGAAATAACTATGATTATACATGGAGCAACTACTAGAGGGGGTCTTCGACTCATGGTATAAGTGATGCAAAACAAAAAAGAAAAACTATGACCGAAGTGTACTCATGGTGATGTCAGGAATAGAACCTATGACAAAGGAAATTTGCCTTCCCATGGAGACTCTGCAGTTGGTGCAAAGTATGTGGGGATGAAAGATTCATAATGGATTGAACCTTCAAAGGGTCAACCACAATCCCTTTGTGAGATATGATGAATCCGATTAAACGCTCGGTTGGGACACAAAACACACACTTGAGAGGGTTCAAGTGGACATTGTATTTGCGACATGCCAAGAAGACTTGTTGTAAGTCCTCTAGATGCTGGGAACGCTTCCGAGAGAGATCCATGAGGTCATCTAGGTAGACCAAGATAATGTGGATAAGGTAATGGAAGTAGAATGTCATGTCCTACTGAAAAGTGGCTCTGACATTTTTAAGGCCAAATGGCATAACTCGATACGCAAATGTTCCCGAGGGAGTTGTGAAATCAGTCTTGCATTGATCTTCTTTCTGGATTTGAATTTGGTTATGACCAAAAAAACCATCCATGAAAGAAAAGACTTCATGGCCAGAACATGCATCAATGATTTGGTCAATGAATGGAGTGGGGAAGTTGTCTGTGGGACATGCCAATTTAAAGTCATGGAAGTCAATATAGACATGAATGGTACCTTGTTTTTTTATTGGAACAAGATTAGAAACCCAAGTGGTATACGTGATGGGCTATATGAAACCTGCTTTGGACAATTTCTTGATCTCAACCTTTACAATAGGAGCCTTTGTAGGGTGAATGGGTCTTTGTGTTTGGCGTATGGGTGCAACATCAACCAAGTGTAAATATGATGTTTGAAAATGGATGGATCAAGCCCAGGCATCTTGGTATAGGACCAAGCGAAAACATCACAGAACTCCTAAAAAAATGCTTTGTAGGAAGCCACCTATTCAAGGGAGCAAGAGGCTCCAAGTGTAATGTCTTAAACTACCTCAGGGTTGGTTGATATGTTGACCTTAATGGTTGGAAAAATGTTAGCCATATTACCATATTCAAAGGCATTGGGTGCCGAATGGGGTTCTTGAACTAGTCAATTTTTCCATGGATGAAGTCTTTGGCTTGAACTGAGTACAGATCTGATGATGAAAGAGGTTCATTAGGAATAAATAATGAGCAATGATGTATATCATCCCAAGGGTACTCAGGAGCCGATAGAGCTTCAAGGATTTCCTCATCATTGGTAAAACAATGTGTATATAGATCGGAGGGATCCTCTATGTCTAAGGGAATGGAAGGACTAGCAGAACTAGAGATCATATATATGGTGTTTGTCGCGTCCAAGGAAGAATACAAAGGGTGTATCTCCTCAAGAACAGTGATTTTGGACTCATGAGAGTGCTTTCGAAGGTCATGAAGGGCCAACTGATACTCAAGAAAGTAAGGGAAATGGTGAGAGTAGTGGCCATACAAGATGCAAATTGCACAAGGGTGGTTGGTTCACAATGACTTGTTCTTAACCATCGGCGGATCTGGGACGACTACTAGAGTTCCATCAGATGTATCCATAGTGTCCATGTGGGTTTGAAGGATAGTTAACTCTGGGAAATTTTGTGTCGCATGACCTGGAACATCACATAATGCGCAAGGAGGAGTCAGGTGAGGTTCATTCATTTCTTTGGCGGCCTTGTCCCCAGTATTCTTCTTCTTCGGAGGGGCATGCTTGGAGACGGGAGGAGTCTTTGATGGACCAGGAAGTGGGTGTGACACCATATCAATGGGTTGGATGAGAGTCAACACAACCTGGGGAGTCAGGGGTGGGGTCGGTGGTTCGAGGTACCACACAGGAATTCCCATCGTAAAGTTTGGTAGGTTTAGAGTAGCCATGAAATGCTTACTCACTATGCCAGATGATGGAAACAAGAAAGGAATCATGTGGATTGGGAATGAACCCCAATAGTTCCCTGATGACTTATGTTTGGGTTGCGAATGAGGTTGTGATGTGGTCGGAATAGTACTAGACGTGATAGTGCACAAATCTGATACCTCAGTCGGCGTAGGTGGAGGTGGTAAGGAAAAAAAGGTGTCCATCATAGGAGTTTTGGAAAATAGGCCCAGGCCAATAGCAGACAAGTATGGAATGGACATGTTGTCAATGGTGGAGCTGATAGTCAGAAGGACATCTTCCAATGTGGCTGACCCCTTTGGATCGTAGTATGTCAGCTGGTCGACAGTTATGATCTTCCCATCATGAGGGAACATCAGTAGTCGAAAGACAATAGAGGCCACAGATCACATGGCATACATATAGCTATGTCATAGGAGGAGGTTATATTCAAGTTGGGAGTTGAAAACCTCAATGTCAATCAACACCATTTTACCATCTAGCTCAATAGGAACATTCGTTAGAATTCCCTGTGGCTGAGTGGAGCAACCATCGTAGGTGCGGAGAGTGGTGAAAATAGGTTAAAGGGTAGGGCACCCGAGTTTATACCAAAGGGTGTTCGACATGACACAGGTGGAGGACCCTTCATCAATAATGCATCGATGTATGACCAAATTCTGAATTGAGATCGGAACCTGGAAGGAAACAATAGATGGGGTTCTGGGTTCTCCTTGATCCAATTCAAAGGTGATCAACCGAGAGTCAGAGGAATCAACGACACCTAGCGCAGATAACAATGCTTTACGCTATGTTGGGAATTTTTTTAGTATTTCCAAAGTGTACATGGTTGTAGGATATTGGGACAAGTCATCAACTATGCTATAGTTGAGGGAAGCTCTTGTAGTAGCATTGTTTGCGACACAATGCATAGGGAATCGTGGGGAGTTGGTTGCACCATGTGTAGGGGGTCTTGGTAAATGGAGAGACATGTCAGCACTCATAGAGGTACACATTGCTAATGGGTTCAGTAGTTTCTATGGTGGATCCATATTGGTTGTGTTGATTTTGGAGGTTAACTTCGGACAACAACATCATGAGGTGATGGATACCAGCCTCAGCTGGTGGGGCCGCTGTAGGTGTTGACGGATTAGGTGGGTCCAAGGGTTGGGTTGCAACCGTACCTTGGTGTGGTAGGGGGTTTTGGAGCACTGTAGGAGGAGGACCTAGTGGTGCCAGGTTTGGTTGAGCTAGAGAAACCGCATTCAGATCATGTTGTTGGTCATTCTAAAGGAGTTGCTGGACACAAGCCATGTGGGGACACAAACGAGTGTAATGGACATAGGTTTTGTAGATAGCAAACATATGGTTAGTCTGTGAATTTGGGTTATTCCTAGGTCAATTGGGACACTGGGTATTATGTGCAGGTGGTTCGACACCATTATTGTTTGGAGGATTGGGTTGTTGGATTCCTCCTTGGGGCTAATTATTGCCTTGGTTTTTTCCTCGCTTGTTCTTTCCCTGCCCTTGTTGGTTATTGGGGGCAGGCTAGTTTGGAAGGTTTTGCTGAGCATAAACCTATCCTATAGAGATTGGAGGAGTCGAGGCTGGAGCTGGAGTGGGTTGCACAGGTGGTGCATAATAGACTGAGGGAACTAGAGGGGATACAAACCCAACCACTTGGCCATAACATGATTGTGCCAAACAAGTTGGCCCATGGACATGATGAGTTGGTGCGGGAGGCGCATAGGAGGTGGTGGCTCCGTACTGGGCCACCATACATGAGCAATCAGGGGTGAATCTAGGTTGGGAAACATGATGGATGTTACCCGAGTGTGGTGCCATCATGGGAGAGGCCACATAGAATTGAGGGTGCTGTGTGATAGAGCCAATGACTCCATCAACAGTGTGGGATGCCCCTGATGTGTCATGGTGAGAGGTGTCGGATCGGGGAGCATCGGGTATGATGGTATATAAATGCCTAGACTGGGCATAGATTAAGTCAAACTTCTGAGCCTTTAAGATGGCCTCCTCCTCAAATTGGGGTTTCTCACAGGCGACATCCTTGGCTATGGGTGTGAGTAAGGATTTCAAAAACTAGTCAAGGAAGATCTTATCATCCAATTGGATATTGCACAATCTACGTCTACATCGCCGCTCATGGATTTGATCTGTGATGTGGGTAGTTGTATTTTGATGGCAAGATAAGAGGATCTCCAATCCCTCTTCATATCGAATGGGTAGTTGAAAGTATTGGAGGAACATGGAGGTAAGTGAGGAGAAATCATGGTAAGCGGAATGAGGCTTCTCGATGTACCATTTGGCTGCAACACCTGTAAGTGTGCGCTGGAACAATTTTAATCTAACTGAGTCATCCACGATGTTGTTCAATGAACACCCCAAGTGGAAAGACATGATATGGCTATGGGGGTCCTCACTTGCCTTTCCCTCAAACTTTGGGATGTCTGAGGGAAGTTTTGTAGGCATGGGAGGATAATGTCGTTGATGGCTGATGGGTTCATTTGTTAACCTTGCCAAATATAGAAAGTTAAGACTAGCCATAATAAGTAGGATAGACCTGAGGTTGGCTCAGGAAGGACCAACAATGGTGCCGGTGGCTACGGGAACGTAGTTCCTATGTATGAATGTGGGCTAGTGAGGTTGAATTCCGATAGTAGGAATAATCAGAATGGATATGGAAGGGCCATTGCCCCTAGGTATAAAAGTTGGTATGGTAGGAATCATGGTAGCTGGTGTGGGTCTTCTACTAGTGGGTAACATACTAGCAGCTGTGTGTGCAGTCGTGATGGGACCACTAGCAGGGATACCTATGATGATGGGTGGCAAGGATGTAGTTCCACCACCAACTATCCCTCCATGGAAGGGATCTGGATGTGCACCAGCCATGGCGCTAGAAGAGGTAGTGAAAAAAGTGGGTTTGGATTGGTAGGAATCTTAATCAGACTCAGAGGCTATGTGTGGCTCTGAGAATGGGGAGTGATGTCGACGATGGATTTGATGGTGACGGGTCAAAGAACTGAACTAAGGGGTGTGCCCCCTAAGACGATAGGAATAACTTGGTGGAGCAATGATGGCTTATGGTAGTGACAAGAAATGAATATGGACCCCTATTTTAATCAGCTTCCTAATGGTTCAAAATGAGTCACTCAACCACCAATGTTTTATGACGGCTTGCGTATTGGGGAAGTACCCCTCACTCGACGGCTCAGGTAAAACTAAGGACCATTTTTCCATAGATGGAAACTCTTGGTTTTCCACATGGGTGGGTACTAGTCAATCTAACGTGGGTCTTTTCCCTTTTCACTTGGCAGGCCCTCTCAATGGCACGCTACTTCGGGGTTCCTGTGGTACTCCTCACAATGAGTTTTAGGGATATGCCCAAGTACTTCCCACAGTTTTGCGGATGGGACTTATGTCCCAAACTGAATGTTATTATGTTAATTGATTCATTTTAATGGCTTTGCTCGAGGTCATGAACCGAGCATGTTCACTTAATGGTGTGAGTGTGTGCACATGTATGTAAAAGGTTTCCTTCCAACCTTGAAACAAAGTGGGTAACAAGGTATTTTTTGTAGGAAATCAACAAGGGGTTGTATCAGAGTAGGTTTGGATGGAAAAACAAGTCTGAACAGAGGTTTGGGATAGACAAGGATCTGAAACAGGCACAGAAAGTAGAATGTAAATTGACAGTTGCACTTGTCAAAGGAATAGACGCGATCTAGGTCACATAGGACATAAAGGAAGAGGTGATCTAGATAGAGAAAAACTAAGTTGCGCCTAACAGAGAGTCATACATGACTAAGTCACTTGGAAAAGGGTCACAGGGGCAACTGGGGTTGCTTCGTCAGCCAAGACAATCACAATCCGGCTCTGTGAGCTAGGTCATGCATATCGGGGCTAAGGTTGCAGCCTAGGTCGCACTTATCAGGCGGAAAGGAGTGACTTTGTCATGGATTCTATCCCAATATGTGCTACTAGTGATAAACAGGAAAAAATAAAAAAACAGATTCGGCACGGGCCCCGAGGGGGGGGGGCGCAGGCACTGGCGCTGTGAAGGTTTGAATCGGCCACGTGGGGGCCCAATCGATGGCGGATGAAGGTAGAAACTTGAAAATGAACTTGTAGCTAACCTACAAAAATAGGGATCCAAGAGGATCGACTAGCGGGGTTGTAAAAACATTACAGGGATTTCTCCCTTGTCACGTGCAAAAGCACCAGCCTTACATCAATGGGACTGTAAGGGAGAGGTCATGAAAAACTAAAAAAATCAAACAAATTAGTAACAAAAAAAAAATATATATACGAGGGAGAATGTCTCAACGTACTCTGTGGGAATGGTATGGAAATGGGATGGTGGAAAAATGGTGTGTGAAAACCAGATAGAAAAATGTGTCCTCGCGTACTCACTAAAGTGGAAAAAAGGTATTTTTGGAGATTCGTTCACAATGTATTTATAGAATGGATCTAGGGTTTTTTGACCCAATGTGGTAACCCATGGAATTTTCTATTCTATGGTATTTCCCTATGGTTTTCTCTCTTTTAGGGTTTTGGAACCTTTTTTAGGGTTTTTGACCCTTTTTGGAGAGAGTGAAGGTAAACCATAGTTAATAATAATGTTTTAGACCATTTTTTGTGGAAAATACAATTGTGGAGGTCAAAACTAAGGGAAATGTCGTAGGAATATGATGTATGTAGATGGTTTAGACCATGTAGAGCTAGGTGAACAATTTTTTGTGTTAACAAAGAGATCATGTGTACTACATGTAACATGGCGGGGAAGTATCAAGAGGATTGAAGTGATACTACAAAGGATCGAGAAGATCGAAGTGTTGCTGTAAAGGATCGAGAAGATCAAAGTGCTGCTACAACGGATCTAGAATATTGAAGTAATGCAAAGGGTTAAAGATCGAAGTGCTGCTATGAAGGATCAAGAAAATCGAAGTGTTGCTACAAAAGGATGAAGTGATCGTTTGCTGCAGAAGATGAATACATTGAAGAGTAATTATTCTAGTTACTAATGAATGTTGAAAAATTCGTATGACATATAGATGTGCTACCTCGATACTGCTGAAGATACTCTCTCGCGTTACTCCCATAGTTGTTGATGATGTTTTCAGTATAATACCCTTCTCGTTAAGGGGGAGAGTTGAAATATTGTAACTTCAAAGGATATTATAAATGTATTTTATTGATGTACCCCAAGGGAGATATTAGTATTTATTCGTTGGGATGATACTATTGTAATTGGTCATCATAGAGTCATGAGGTAAATCATCCGCTGTAAGTAGGGACAATAGTACCCCAATGAATAATATAAAATACTTTTCTAGTCTTCCTAGGTGAATTCGACCCAGACAGTTTAGTGGGGCCAACTTGTTAGGGTAAAATTCAGTTGACATAAAGTGTATAAATAGAGGAGTTGGGCTCCTCATTAGAACATAAGACTCACTCACTTGAGTAGCGCATAGGAGAGAGAGAGAGAGAAATATCAGCAAGGAGGAGAATACATATTTTGGGTTTTTATCTTATATACCTTATAAAGAGGAAGTTTTGTTGGGTTTGTTTCCCCTTGAGGGTTTCCTGGGATAAATACTATGTCTATCTTGTGATAGTGTTTCTTTCAGTGATTTTTCATATGCTAATGTTGTGAATTTTTATTAAACACTAATGGTATCTAGTCTAGCATATGAAATCTTAACATGGTATCAGATCTATCCTGAATAGGACAACTTTCACAAGGTCAAACTCCCTCTCCTCTCCCTCTGAAAGAATTTAGGGTTTTTGCAAAGTTTAGAATTTGGAATATCTACTTGCATAGAAAGTTACAACTCCCTAGAGTGCATCTATTGAGCCTAGGATCAATATTTTTGAAAGGTTGATTCTCCAAGAAATCCAAACCCTGGTTTGGAGCTGAACCAGAACACTGCAGAAAACCATAACCAAAAATTCTGTAGAAGCTGCAACCTCGCAAGCAAGTTTTGAAGGGTGAAGATTTGGGATCTCTAGAAACCAAGTGGACCAACCAAATTTCCTCAGACATGTGCATCTCCTCATAAGTTCAGTTTTTCATTTTAAGAAAGTTCAATTTTTAGTGACCTCCTGGACAGGATGGCCCCAAGCACTAATCTTGAGGACAAGCTGTAAGGCATAGAAAACTTCATAGCTTGGAAGTTGTTGGGGAAAAAGATTAAACAAATTATAACATATATCCAATGATTTAATTGTCAATCCAGAGAGAGCATAAACTTGTGAGGTACAGACAAAATATATGCAGGGGCAGAGTATTTCTAACTTAATCTAGGTGACTGAAATTAACATGTGACTGAAATTGAATTAAGATTGCAAAAACAAGAAATGACATGAAAAAAAAATCTAATCTAGAAAAGCAGGAAATTGCATGACATAA
>LPNX010570515.1:29133-46650 GCA_001517045.1 Pseudotsuga menziesii
GTTTATAAATTTTATTATGGTGCTTTATGTTCACATCATCAAATATACGCACTCATATAGTTTTCAATTGTTTATTCAACTAAGAATATATTCTTTATTTTGACCCACTTTTATATATTTTGACGGCGCCAAAATGTTGGGGAAAAAGATTAAACAAATTATAACATATATCTAATGATTTAATTGTCAACCCGGAGAGAGCGTAAACTTGTGAGGTAGAAACAAAATATATGCAGAGGTAGAGTATTTCTAACTTAATCTAGGTGACTGAAATTAACATGCGACTGAAATTGAATCAAGCTTTCAAAAACAGGAAATGACATGAAAAGAAATCTAATTTAGAAAAGAAGAAAAATTCTTGAAATAAATCTAATTTAAGAAAGGATAAGATTGAAGAGAATAAACTGATATAAAACAATCAACATTAACTTGTGAGCTCACATAAAATCTATACTGACAATGCATAAGAAAGAAATCACTGAAATTCTATAGTAACAATTCATAAGAAAGAAACTCAAATTAACATGGGAGAATAAAAGGATTTGCATTAAGCATAATCTCCATTACATAACAATGGAAATCCACTCTATTACTAACTCTCAAAATATCTAAACTATTCTCTACTTCCACACCACTGGAGAGGCCTCTAACAAAATGAGGAGAGATCCCTCCTATTTATACATGAATTCAGGATAACCAATCCATAATTACAAATCCACTATTCTCTGAACTTATCCCTTCAAATCCTCCAACAAATATTGGATGAGATGTTCTCTCCACATTTCCATGATATTCTCCTTGAAAGTAGCCCACGTCTTGAAGATAAAATTCGAATTTGAGGCTACGTGGTGACTTTTGAGCTTGCTAAAGTCTTCAAATATACCTGTAATCATCACCAAACTCATCCAACTTTAAGGTATAATGAAAATATATTAATTTTCTTAATATTTAACCACAAATTCACTCAAAATACTCAAAAATAAAGTTTTTTGGAAAATGGTAATATAAACCCATATGTATTATCAAAGTGGTGGATATTAATGGTTTTATGGAAGGATAAGATAGGAATAAGGTGACAAATGGTATATGAAAGATTAATAAAATGTGGTATTTTTGCGTCTCAACAAAAGTATAGGATTGGTCTCATTCTAAAAGAGAATGGCCTTGATAAGTACATCAAGGATGAAGTTGCAGAACCAAAATAAGATGAAGTTAAGATGAAGCTAAGGAGAAGCATGAACAAGACCTAATCAAGGAAATGAGGATCATTGTTGATTCTATCAAAGATCACTTGATCCCTCAAATTTCATCTAAGAAGACACCAAAGAAAATGTATAATGCACTTTCCAGAATGTATGAGGGAAGGAACATTGCATTCAACAAGAAGCTAGAGTAGCCAATAGAGAAGCTCTACTTAGAGAACATGATCAAGATCTAGCCATCCATACTAAAGGAAGAAAATAGTCAAACTTCAATAAGGGTAGTCATAAACCTTCAAATAAGAAGTTTCAAAATAAAAGAGTAAACAATTAGAATAAATATTACTCAAAATATCAACGCTACAATTGTCATAAGATAGGACACCTTTCCAGAGAGTTCCCATCACCAAAGAAGAACAAAAACAAAATAAATAATTCCCATATAGTTGAAGATGAAGATTATGAGGAAGAAAGACCTCAGAAGAGACTAACTAGATAAGTTGTAGAATAATATGTACTATTCTCTGCACTCTCCGGGTTTGTAACACCTGGACAAGATACATGGCTTATTGATAGTGGTGCTTCAAAGCACATGATAGAGAAGAACAAAAACCTGTTAAGACTTGAAGAAAAGAGATCTCCTCTGAAAGTATCATTAGGATATGACTATCAATATCCCATCAAAGGTATTGGTGAATCAAGATACAAGATTGACTCTAGGACTTCCATGAAGATGAAGGAAGTATTGTATGAACCAGGTTTGAAAAAGGGTCTACTTTCCATCTCAGCTCTAGATAAGAAAGGATATAGAGTTTCTTTTATAGATGGAAAATTACTTATGTGGTCCAAAGGAAAGACACTTGTATATGTTGTGGTCATTGGTGAAGAAGAAGGAGGATTGTACAAACTCAAAGGACATCTAGAGACAACCCTTGTCCACGACAGTAGTAACTCAAGTGAACTATGGCATAGGAGGCTTGCTCACATCAATTACAAAGCACTGCCCTATGTGAGCAAGGTGGTAACAAGGTTACCATATATGAATATCGATCACGAGGGAACTTGAAAATGATGTGCAAGAGGAAAGAACATCAAGAATACCTTTCCTAAAAGTGAAATAAAGACTAAAGGTACATTGAAATTAATTCATTATGGTGTATGTGGTCCTATGCCCTCCATATCGTTAAGTGGATATGAATACTATGTCACATTTATTGAAGACTATTCAAGAAGACATGTATATATTTCTTGAATAACAAGAGTGAAGTGTTCGAGAAATTCAAGGAATTCAAAGCCTTGATAGAGAACCATTAAAAAAGAAGAATCAAGAAATTGAGATCAGATAATGGTGGAGAATATACTGCAAAAGAATTTGAAGAAGTCTACAAGGAGGCAGGAATCAAGAGGGAACTAACCACTTCGTATAATCCTCAACAGAATGGTGTTGCGATAAGAAATAATATAACCATTATGGAAGTAGTAAAGACAATGATTCATGACCAAGACCTCTTCATGCACCTATGGGTTGAAGTAGCAAGAACAACCGTATATGTGCAAAATATATTATCTCACAGTGCTCTTGGATTCAAGACTCCTGAAGAAATGTGTACAAAAAAGAAACTTGAAGTGAGCCATATCAAGATATTTGGTTTTCCATTATATTTACATATTCTGAAAGAGAAGAGAACCAAGTTGGATCCTTCTGGAAAGAGGGGAATATTTGTTGGATACTATGAAGTCTCCAAATCCTTCAAGATATACATTTCAGGATTCCATCATATCAAAATTAGTAGGGATGTAACATTTTAAGAAGAGACAACTCTTAATAAATACAGAAAATGTCATCTTGAAGAAGTCCATGAAGAGGATGTACCTCCCAAAATGGTAGAAGCTAAACCCTCTCCTGAAATAGTAACATCTGAAGATCATGATATGCTAGAACCTCCCCCTACTATGGATATGCCTCGAAAGAGAAAACCTACTTGGGTAAGGGAAATCAAACAAGAAGCAGAGAGATATGGAGCTCCATAAGGCTCCACAAGAACAAACAAAAGATCAAAGACATATTCTAGTTATGTAGCTTTGATGTGTGACCTTGTAGATCAAGAACCCACCAGCTATAAGGAAGCTGTACAAAATAAAGAGTGGGTGGAAGCAATGACAATACTAGTCGATAATGATGTTTGGGATATAGTACCCAAAATAGAAAACAAGAGTGTGGTATCTTTGAAATGGATCTACAAGATAAAACATGCTACCGATGGAAGTATTGAAAAGTACAAGGCAATATTTGTGGCTAGAGGATTCTCTCGTAAATAGGGGATTGAGTATGATGACAAATTTTCTCTAGTAGCAAGGTACACTTCCATCAAAACCATCATGGCACTTGCTTCCATGATGAAGTGGGATCTACACCAGATGGATGTTGAGACAACCTTCCTGAATGGTATGATTGAGGAAGAGGTTTAAATTGAACAACCACAAGGATTTAATGTCGAAGATAGAGTGACTCATGTATGGAAGTTGAAAAATGCTTTGTATGGACTGAGGCAAGCTCCTAGAGCTTGGTATGGTAGAATAGATAGCTTCTTGACAAGCTTGGGATTTACCAAGAGTAAAGTTGATCCTAACCTTTACATGAAGGTTATGGATGATGAACCTGTCATACTATTAATGTATGTGGATGATTTATTTATGACAGGAAATGGGAAACACATCACAGAAAGAAAGAAGAAGCTATTTAAATAAATAGAGATGAAAGATCTTGGATTGATGCATTATTTCCTCAGGATAGAAGTGTGGCAAAGCCCAGAAGGAATATTTCTGAACCAGGGAAAGTATGCAGTAGAAATATTGAAAATATTTGATATGTTGGATTGTAAAGCCATGAACACACCCATGGACACCGACTTGAATTTGTTATATGATGAATCATCATAGTTAGTGGATATGAATTTGTATAGACAGATATTTGTGGAATTGATGTATCTCATGAATACAAGGCCATATATATTCTTTGTTGTGAACACCTTGAGTCAATATTTAGTTAAACCTATCCGGGTTCACTTGATAGCTACAAAGCATGTGACGAGGTACCTAAAAGGTATGATAGACTTGGGAATTTACTATGGTAGAGATCATGACTACATATTGTATGGTTATATAGATTCATATTTGGCAAGAAGTGCCAAAAAAAGGAAGAGCACCTCAGGTGGATGATATTGTATGGGATCCTCCATGATCTTATGGTTTAGTAAGAAACAGTCTAGTGTTGTTCTCAGCATGACTAAACAGAGTACATATTAGCTTGATCTGCTAGTTGTCAAGCGATATGACTTCGAAAAACTGATGTCAGGACTATTTGACATGGATTTGGATACCACAGTGATTCTATGTGACAACCAGAGTTGCATAAAGATGACAGAGAATCCTGTGTTCCATGCTAAATAAAAGCACATAGAAATATGATATTTTTATATAAGGGATATGGTACAAAAGGGATCTATAAATCTCCAGCATGTGATTACCAATGAGAAAGTTTTTGATGTATTGACCAAGCCTCTATATTGAGTAAAGTTTGAATATTTTCATGACAAGCTTGGTGTAGTCAAAAAATAATTTCCTTGCAAGGGGGAATAGTGATGATACTACAAACTTTCCTTGGAAGAAGGAATGATGAAGATATGGATTCTCTTAGGAAAGGAGGAACAAGTCAAAGGTATGGAATCTCCTCAGAAAGGAAGAACAGGTTGAATATATGAACCCTCCTTGGACAAAGGGGGGAGTAGGTTAATGATATGGATCCTCCCAGAAAATGGGGAGTGGTGATAAGACTATTATCGATGATGAGATGACAGTGAAGATTTAGTATCAAAGATTCAAAGTACGCCTTAAGATGCTGACAAGGTACGACATTCACTTGTGGATGATATTATCCTCTCTTAAGGATGGTATTGCAGGTATAACACTATGTTCCTAATATTGGTCCTTACTAGCTAAGGATGTCCCTGTAGACGTTACTCTTTCATGGAGAGTACCCACATTCATTTGTGGATACCGTAGTATAACATTCGCTTATGAATGGTCCTAGATTTCACGCTGAGTATTTCCTATGATGAGTCCTTACAGGTGATAGGGCTGACACTTAGGTGCGTTCGAGATCTGCCTTGTACATGTTACTCTCACATGGGGAGTATACCTACATTTTATATGTAGATTCCATAGAATAACACTCGCTTGGTAGTGGTCCTTTATTTAGTGCTAAGGATGCTCTATGATGAGTCCCCATGGACGTCATAGTATAAAACTTGAATGAAGTGGTCCTAGCTCTAATAGGCTAAGGATGTCCTACAATGAGGGATGACATTTAGGTACGGTCGAGATCTGCAGTTGAAAACAATACTCTTGTATGGAGAGTATGCCTAAATTTACATGTAGACGTCGTAGTATAACACTCTCTTAGGAGTGGTCCTAGATTTGAAGTCGAGGATGCTCTACTATGAGTCCTTACGGACAACAGGGCCTACATCTAGGTGTGGTTTAGATCTACGCTCAGTTTTAGATGATTCAATTGGTCAATACTATGGACCCTCCTTGTTAAGGGGGAGTAGGATGATGGAGGATTACATCATCCTTGGACATATGTCCTAAAGTGATAGTGATTGATCATCCCACAAAGAGATCATGTGTACTCTAGGTAGCTTGGTGATGAAGGATCAATAAGATCGAAGTGCTGCTACAAAGGATCGAGAAGATCGAAGTGCTACTGCAAAGGATCAAGAAGATCGAAGTCTTGCTGCAAAGGATCAAGAAGATCAAAGTGCTGCTATAAATGATCAAGAATATTGAAGTACTACAAATGATCAAATATCAAAGTGTTTCTATGAAGGATTAAGAAGATCTAAGTGTTGCTACAAAAGGATCAAGTGACCGTGTGCTACAGAAGATGAAGATATTGAGGAGTAACTATTTCAGTTACTGATGAATGTTGAAAACTTCCTATGACGTATAGATGTATTACCTCGATACTTCTGAAGATACTCTCTCTTGTTACTCCATAGTTGATGATGATGTTGTCAATAGAATACCCTTCTCATTAAGGGGGGGTGTTGAAATATTGTAACTTCAAAGGATATTATAAATGTATTTTGCTGATGTACCCCAAGGGATATGTTATTATTACTCCGCTAGGATGTTAATATTTTAATTGATCATCATAGAGTCATCAGGTAAAGCCTCTATTGTAAGTAGGGGCAATAGTACCCCAATGAATAATATAAAATATTGTTTTGAGTCTTCTTAGGTGAAGTCGGCATAGACAATTTAGAGGGGTTGACTTGTTAGGGTAAAAGTCAGTTGACATAAAGTGTATAAATAAAAGAATTGAGTTCATCATTAGAATATAAGACTCATCACTTGAGTAGTGCATAGGAGAGAGAGAGAGAGAGAGAGATAGAGAGAAACAAGGAGGTGAATAGATGTTTTGTGGTTTTATCTTATAAATATTATACATAGGAAGTTTTGCTTGGTTTTCTTCTCCTTGAGGGTTTCCCAGGATAAATATTGTGTCTATATTGTGATTGTGTTTCTTTCAGTGATTCTGCATATGCTGATGTTGTGAATTTGGATTAAACACTAATGATATCTAGTCTACCATATGAAATATTAACAAAAAAGTTGTATATTGATTTAGCTAGGATGTGCCAAGATATTCTCTATGGCTTGAAGGAAATATATTTGGAATTAAGCAAAATTATACATTTGTGTTGCAACATAAACATACAATACCCATCATCACACAACAAATAATAATTAGTAATTATAAGTAACAAAATTTACAATCATCAATGTTGGAGTTGTTAGGAGTCTAGACTCTATTCAAAGTGAGCATTGGAAACTAAGCGAAAAGATGTAAAATCAAGACTTAATTATGTGTTATGTGCCTATACATAGCCCTATCCTACTAATGGAGGGCCCTTCCCTATCCATTTTAGTTGGGGTACAAGAATTCATGATCTGGTTTGGAAACTACTTCACTTGAGTTTGCTCTTTTATAGAATGTAGTTCCTTGTTACTGCTATCCTCTCCATCTAATCAAGGCAGATAAACCTCCATAATCGGTCTTCCTCTCTTGACCTCTTAATCAATAGTGAGTTTGATAACTTTTAATCAAATGGCCTCTACATCTAATTTATTCTCCAATTCCCTCACCATCTACTAAATATTCTGGTCACATAAAGACTACCTTGAGGTGTTCATATTCTATTATGTTTCAGTTGTTCGAGCTATTTGTAAGTCATCTAAGCAGGTGGATCATGATGAAGGTTAACCAAGGTAGTTGATATCCATATTGCTATTATGTTGTGTTCAAAATATTTGTAATATCTAGGAAGACCTTCCAACCTCATATTCAACCAAAAATTTGCTTATAAGAGGCGAGTCAACCTTTTGAACGAAAAGTCCTTTTTCAACCACATCACTAGCCATAATAAATGGAATTTGGCAACTGTTTCTAGACAATGCAGGAGCAAGATCCTCCACAAGTGTTGAATGAATTTTCTCTATATCCTCTATGCCAACACTACGATTATCATATATGAAGACCATAATCAACATACCTGCAATTGCACTGCATGTTTGTATATGTTACTAGCTCTAGTTGAAACTCTTGATAGTTAGCATAAGACAACTAAATATATAGTACAACATCTTCCTTAGATACACATCCTCATCATTGTACAACTGGAAAGGTTGTCTCAAAATGCACATGCATTTTGAGGGGTAACAAGTCCAATGTGGTCTATGAGTTTTGCTTGAGGCTATTCTTAGATGTTCAAGGTGATTTTTTATGCACTTCTTCATCAAACTAGGAGGATGCTTTTTGTAGGATTTTTGTTACTTGCTTCTATTTTTAGATATTTTCATTATACAATTCCATGCTCGTTCTAAGAGATGGAGAGGTGATTGAGATCATTATTGATTATTTCTTGAGTCTATTCACTCCATTTCCATACTTCTAACTTTCTAAGACCTTTCATGTCAAATTGATGATCAAGTGAATTTGTGAGTGTTGGAATTCTCTCCCATGGTACTCAATATGACTATGCCCCAACATGGTGTGAGTAAAGTGTTGAAGAAGTGATAGTTTGTATCCTTTGGTTATTGTGATGTTTAGTTGATATCATGACACTTTGTATTGGTAATTCTAGAATAAGGATAACGCACTTTTGGGGGATAATTCATGTTCATACATGTGTTTGATTAATTGATGTGGAATTTTCTGAATTGGTTGGCCTCAGGCATGTACCCTGCACAATCAGTTTTCTCTTCTCATTTGAATCCATGCTCATCGGATTTAAGGTACCAGTAAAAAACAATTAAAAGGATTTAATTTGTTGGTTTTTGAGTTTTCATTCATAGATCCATGACTTTTAATTACATATTTGAAATGGATTAGTTCTAATTTACACAATGTTTGAAATGACTTGACATTCTTAGGTGTAAACCTGAATTATACTTGCTATGTTGAAGCATCTAGTTTCAAAAAGATGGATTTTTTTTAAAGATTACAACAACTATAGTTCACAGTTTTGAAGGATTTCGTAGAGTGCAATTCATTTTTTTCTACTTCAGATCATTAAACATAAATATGAACATTGCTTCATTGTTGTTGAAGATACTCTAGATTCAATCCCATAGATCTAGAAATGGGTGAGACTAGGGGGTATTTTGAGATATATAGGGATACCATTTAGGGATAATATCTCTCCTTCAACTACATGGGATTGGTGTTTGGAAAAGATTGAGAAAAATATATTGGATTGACAGTTGCCTGAAAATGATTATTTAGTAGGAAATGTTTTATCTAGGTACTTGAAGAATTTATGAGAAAATGTATGTTATTGTTTAAAAATGTTCATGTTAAAGTTCTCATCATTCATATTTCCTTACACAATATTCTTAGTATGAAAGTTTCTTTCCCCTCCTACTCCTCCAGAATACTGTGGGTCTGTCAGTAATTTGGTTGCTAATGCACCATTATTATATGTTGTTCTCCTAGCAGTAACCTCTGCTGATACTGTTCATGTTCTTTATTTGTATGGTATGGTCTATTTATTTCACTTGAATTATTCCAATTATCTTTGTCTTATCATATTTATTTTCTGCATGTTTAATCTAATTTGTCCATTTGAAGTTGTAGAGACCTTGTTTTATCTACTGATGCAATTCGTCTTACTTTCTATAGTTTCCCATCAAAACCTACTTGGAAGTTCCTTGAATTTGCAGCTGCATTGATCCCTACTTGTTAGGTTTTTGGATCCATCTCTCTAAATGTTCAAAATACTTTAAATATAGGATATGATATTTATGTTTAGATGTTATTTTCATGTGCCTTTTTTCTGTTGTTAAAATTGTGGAAATTTTATCGACATCCTCATGAGAATTTTAGAATCCTTTGCTTTGAGAAATTAGAATAGGGAAGGGTGGATGGGAAATCCCAAATGGTTATGATAAAAATTACTGGTGTGGTATGGACCTTTCTTATATGGTGATAACAAAACTTAATATTGTGGTATGGAACACTTATGGACTTGTTTATTCCTAAAAAATATACCAGGTACCGACAGTAGGGATTATCCCTAGTAAGCAATCCCAATTAGACCGTCCACTGTTTGATGTGGGGAATCCTTTCAGTTAACATTCCGACTATCGTAGATTAATTTTGTTTAAATATTTACTGGTTATGGCCTAATCCAATGTTTATGTAATTTTATTTAAATAAATGAACGATATGTAAATGCCTAAGCTAAATGCATTTAATTGATGAACATGATCCTCACAAGTGATGCGAAGGTTCTTACCTCCCGTCTTATCATTCATGTTCCGTGATCACTTCTTTAAATCTGAATCTAAAGAAATATATTTTATTCTAATTTATTCTAGTCCAATATATTCTATCCCCATAGGGAGCATATTTAAAAGAAATAGAGTAATGTGATGTAATTATTCATAATAATCTTGCAGATAATTGTTTCAATTTCATATGTATATTCACGGCAGAAAGATTATCAAAGAAATATTTTACATAATAAAACATTCATTACTCAATTCATGCACATATCTTTATACAAAAAGAAAAATCATTCATTATCAAAGAAATAATTCATAAGAAGTCAGAATGATCTCACAGTTGTATGGAAACAAAATGGAAGTAATTCCACATTTTCGATTCCACACATTCCATGCAAATCCCCGTGTAGTTCTTTCCCAGCAAGTAGGTCCTTCATTATTAGCAGAAAAAATGAGTTCTCCTTACAAAATAATCTAGCCTCCTTGTGCTAGAGAAAATTCCTTTAGCTCTACTCCCTACCTCTATTTATATTACATTTACAAATTGTCATCTAGTGACTTATCGACTTCCCTAACCCTAGGAATTCCAAAATTTTGTATTTTAGTGCTTTACATGAGAAAATGAAAGAATACACAAAAGGACAAAATATTTTCAAGTGGGCCCAGCCAAGCTTGAAATATATTCTCCCCATGCATTGGATTCTTCAATGGTAGTCTTTTATTTTATCGGCTCCAACATTTGCATGGTCACTTCATGCACGACCTACTGAGTCTCCACGCGTGTCACCCTTTCTGGAGCGGTTCTATATATGTCTTCCAAAATATATTTGCTAACAAAAGCTTGTACAACCCAAGTTTTAACATCTTCTTCATTGATAAATTCCATTTTTTGAATGTACTGTACATCCTCGCATAGTCTATCTTGTAGATATGCCACATGAAGGTCCTTGGTTAGTAGGTCAATGATCATTGTAGCCAAAGAAAGATGGAATTTATCATGGGATTGGCGCATCTTTTTATAGAAATCCGTGCATTTTTCCAGAGTCTTGTCAATTTCATTGTTTAACCTTACATAATCTTTTCTGCAAAATTCCTGGAGTGCCATTTCTATTTTTATGCCTCTGGCTTTCTTCTACGCCATGTGTTTGGGAAATGTTGAGTTAGCTGCTACCCAGGTCAGCTAGATTTAAACTTTTTTTGTGACTTCTATTAGTCATATTTTAAAATTAAGTGACTCTGATGCAATTTCCTTCAATCTTATTTCTACCATATTTACTTTATAAATTCCACCCAAGAAATTTACTTGAACTTGGTGTATCTTTCTCTGGATTTTGCAACTCACAGAAAGGGGTGATGTCCAGCTGCCTCTCATTGGCTATCTTTAGCTGGTTCTCTAGGGATCCCTTCTTTGCCACCAACTCTTCTACTTGGGCTTTTACTTCCCCCACTTGTTGGCTCGTTGCATATTCTCTTGTTTCCAGTTCTGAAATTCTTGCTTCAAAATCTTTTTTCTCTCCCTCCATAATGAACACATGCACCTCCAATGCATCCTTTTCTTCTTCCAACTCTTGGTATTCCATTTGGACTCTTTATTTTTCTGAGAGGATAGCCTCATGCTATATTTTTAGTTGTATGTCTTCTCCTCTTATCTTGAACAGAGTATATTTCAACTTGAGCATTTTTTTTCTTTTGATTCTCTACATTTTCCATCAACCAGTTAATGTTATCAGCATTGGCTTGTGCAGCTGCTACATTCACAGAGGTTGTGAACTTAGGGTCTTTACGAGTACCCTCCATGATGGTATTTTTGGTCACTGTAACCACATCAGCATGTGATCCCATTTTTAACCTTTTCAGACCTTTTGGTGATGGTCATTCTTGTCTTATAAAAAAATGGTATCTAAGCACACCACCACGTGCTGCTTAGACGAAGTGAAAGGAGTAATCCCAAGTTATGAAAAAGGAATGTGTCCACATGTTATTATGCCACCCGATGAAGAAGGAGAATCTACTGGGTCATTCTGAGCTGTTTCTCGGTCTAATTCTTCCCTGAGCTTGTCCTCCTTGTCCTTCTTTCTTAGTTCTTCAGCCGCCTCCTCGACTTCCTTTTATTTTCTCTCTATTTCTTCTTTCCTTAATCTTTCTTATTCTTCTTGTTTCTACCTTTGAGCCTCTTCTGCTTGTTTCTTTTCAACTTCTTCCTTTTGTTTTCTCTTTGCCTCAGCTTGCTACAATTTCAAGGCCTCCTCCTTTTGTTTATGCAGCTTCCTCTCTGCTGCACTGTTGCTATATTTACTCTCGTTGATGCCACTTTTCTTCTTGAAATGCTTTCTCAACTCAATCATGTTACTGACCCTTCTATATACATCTTCATCCTTATTGAAGTGATTTGAGTATTCATAGCGTATCTCAATGATCGCACAATGTTTTGCAACTCTTCCACTACTGTCATTTCTATGGAAAATTTTCTCCCAAAAGTGAAAAATTTCCAACTCTTTTACAAGATCAGAGGAACCTTTGACCTTAGTGAACTTATAACCTCCTATGCAGAAAGTAGTGGTAGAAAGTTTCCTTTTTCATGTCATGGAGGAAGTTTCCTACTCCATTTATGAACTCTTGCCTCACTGCTTCTTTATGGACTACGTAGTCTGTGGCATATTTGGACAGCAGGGATGTAGCTTTGGAGTAGGGATAATTTTAGGGGCGAAATTTAGCCCATGGGCTATTTTTAGGGGGTTTTCTCGAAAAAAAAGATTTTCCATTTTTCAATTTTTGAAGCCCTGTTTCGCCCAATTTCGATGGGGTAAAATTTTTTCACCCTAAAAATTGCCAAATTATTATATAAACGATATAAAATCCTTAGAAAATAAATTATTTTTTGAAAAATATCACCAAACATTTTATAGTTGGTGTTTTAAGAATTGGTAAGATTCGCTAACATTTATACACTTTTAAATATGTATGGTTCCTTAAAATCATCCTTGCTTTGGAGCCTCCACATCCTCAGGTAGTTTCCTTCCTATGAGAAAAAGTAATCTCCATATTCATAGATAACGTCCATGGCGTTATTAGACAAGCAATTTTTCTCTTTGAGAAAAATCAACTCATAAAGGGGCATCATAAAATCCTCAGAGATAATTTTGTAGAAACCTACATACTTATGTTCCCAAAGGATATGATAGGAAACATACACAGGAGTCTTGGTTCATGTGCAAATGCACCCAAGATTTACGAAAGGGTTCCTACACAAGATGCAGTCGATTAGGTAAGACGACATATAAAACTCATACCTCTTCTGAGTTAGACCTCCTTGTGTGACAATTACACATGATGACAAGCTATTCGATATGATATCTACCGAGTTGAAAATAATTTTTTTCAAATCCACATAATACATTAACGAAATCCAACTTAATTTATACAGTGTTCCATCAACTCGGCTAAAAATCTTGTTCAACATCAAAGCTATGATCCTGAAAGGGGTTTATAATCTTGAGGACTCATATTCGTCAGTTTCCTTTTGGCGCAGTTGTTTTCCTGTTACCATCATTTTCTTTGCACACTCTAGAATATCCATATATACCTTTTTGACCCACTCATTGGTCATCAGAACCTATGAAGGGGGAATCTTACAAGCCAAGGCTAGGTAAGTTGGGGTAAATGAAGCAAAAGCTTCCCCGTTTACATTAGAGATAATCATTGTCAAGGATTCGTTTGGGGAAAAATCCACCCAATGAATTTGAAGCAAGGAAAACATTTTAGATGTGTCACAAACTTAGTGATGCCTGATTCCTTTATGTTCTAGTATAGCAGAATTTCTTTGAGACCAGCATCGAGGACATTCTGATATCTAATCATCTGGTATAGCTCTCCCCATTTGAATTTTGGGGAAACTCCCTTGAAGGCCTTGGTATATTCAAATTTCATCTCAGTCTTGGAGATGATTTCCACATCTGAATCAACCTCACTTCCCTTAGCTTTCTTATTACCACCATTTTTAGGAATTGTGTAAATTTATCATTTTCAAGCTATCCTTCGGGAGGTAATCCTTCTTGATGAGAGTAGAACCTATGACATGAGAAAGGTAATAGGTGTCTTAGTGATACCACGGTTATTTTGAGTAATTAAATAATGCATTATTTCACTGAAGCATTATATTCTGAAAATAAAAGTTGTATTTGTGATGTGACAAACGGTGAGTATTTACAGAGTTCGAATGAAAATTATACCCTGCTATAATCGGTAAAAACAAAGTGGAATCGAGCATTTTATTATTTGTTTTGGTACGCATTAAGGTTTGTTGATTTTATCCAAGTCTAAGGAGTTCACAAGTTTTGTTTCCAACCTTTTGTTTATTATTATTGAAACATAGTGTTCGACATCTTCTCCTAATTTAGTTGTGGTGCAGTAGAGCATGAGTATGAGCAATCCAAAATGAATAAAGTCCTCCTTTTATGTAAATCACAACATCGGAGAAAGGGAGGTGAGTAAGACCCATGTATTGGGTGGGTATCCTTGCCTTATCCTGGAAACGATGTGTCTTAAGGTATTAGAATGTGTTTATAAGAAAATATTTTTTGCGGCTTAGGGAAGATTTTTTCCTAAAGAAACATGGGGACATAACCAGTTTCCTGGTGTGAAATTGGTGCAGAAACATAACACTCAATAGGAAAAAATCCATGGAGGATGGGCATGGCTAAATACGGCCGCGAGGTCCAAAGCTATTAAATAACCCACCCTTAGAGGATTCTAACCATGAAAATTCGAACAAAGATACCTTAGGTTTCGTGAATGATCATTCTACGAAGAGGGACAAGTTATCCCATGGTGAACAACTAGCTACAACACGCTTAACCCAAACCCCATACCATATATATAAAGGTTTTAAATTTTAAAGGATGACAAAAGTAAGGGGTCAAAGAACCTACCTGTCAACTATAGAGATGGACATGGTGTTGGGATGAGATGTGAAAACTCTAGTTGTCTCTTGGTGGTTGGTTTCTCTTCGAAACGATGTTCACGGTAGAAAACAAATAATACTGCACCCATATTTATATAAAAAATAAAAAAAGATTCATTAATGTGGTCGTTGGAACATTTAATGCAGTAGTTGGTCAAATGTCGTTTGGCGTGAAAACACAGTCATTTTCTTTTTTATCGCCGATATATATCGGCGATCTTCTCAAATGCCTTCGACATTATCGATGGTGAACGGTAAGTTTCTCCAACCTTATCAGTGACTAATAATAAGTTTTCTCTGACCGTGTCAGTAGAAAATGATGAGTTTTCTTCTACGGTATTGGCGAAGACTCACCAAAAGACTCCGATTGGTTTTGTGATTTAACACTTTACTGATTAGAATTGTATCGGTGGACAACTGGAAACTTTCTGAAAATTTGGGCCATGATTTGCTTCGGCAACACTTGCTGATCCATCCGACACTATCGGAGGTAATCCGTGAGTTTCTCCAACCCTGTCAGTGAGTCTTGTTGAGTTGTGCTGAAACGACACCTCATGAAAAAATTATTTGGATCTAATCAACAGTGTCAGAGAAAATGTCCGATTTTCTCTGATACATCGGAGAAACTTGCCAAATTACTCTGATAAGTCGAAGGAAAAACTTGAGTTTTTAACTTAGCCAAAAAACCTCTTTTCTCAACCTTTGGAAAAACTAAGTGTTTGAGATGGATTCTTTAGAGCTAAAACAATTAGTCTAGGTATGCTTTCAATCAAAAAGTAAGGAGGGGCCCTAAAATGTAAAATTTTTGGGGAAGCAGTTGCAACAACAACATGACTATATACCTTGATAGACAATATAAAAATTTGACACCTTGGTGCCTATGTTGTTGTTCTTGAGTTGCGCCACCTCTCACTCAGCCTGCTAGGGCTATTGCTTTCTTGTCCTTGTTGTTGCTGCTATTTGAAGTGGTTTGTGACCCTTCATCTGAATTATAGGTTGTCGTAGAACCTAGCCGTGACTCATGTGTTTCCTTTAGGGATAAGCAGTGACTTGTGTGATGCTCCCGGACAGAGCCTTGATTTGTTAGGGATGCCTAGAATAAGTCATGACCTATGTGTTGCCTTTTGGGTTGGGTCGTGACCTGTTTGCTATTCTTGGAGCTGATTTGTGAGCTATTGTTGGGCTATTAGTCTAGGCATGACCTATTTGAGGGATGATAGAGTCTAAATTGTGACCTCTTAAGCTGGGTTGTGACCTTCTTGGTAATTCCTGACTGAACTATGATCTTCTTGGGTATGCTTGAACTGAACTGTGATTTTCTTGGGGCTGCTTAGACTAAACTATGACTTTTCTAAAATTTCTTTAGCAAGTTGTGAGTTTTTTGGGGCTACAAGAAGAAACCATAACCTTGTTCGAGTGGAGTAAGATCACTGTTGCACAGTTTGAGTGTGCTAAGTGATAAGAAAGCCATGGGATTTGTATGGGATATAAACTAAGCTCTGGTTTGTGTGTGGAATGTAATCATTACCTGATATTTTATGGACTACTGTTTCTGGGTTTGCTGCTCCAGTAACTAGTGTTTCCCTATGGTTCACTTCAAGAATACCCAAACACTCAAACAATGCAGTGGATATCTTAGTCCACTCAAACAGGGTTATGGTTTCTTTTAGCAACCCCAAACAACTCACAGCCTGCTCAAGAAATCCATACTGTTGTGGTATGGACCTTACTTATACAGTGGTGATAAAACTTACTATTGTGGTATGGAACACTTATGGACTATATAACTTGAGAGAGAATATAAAAGTTTGACAACTTAGTTCCCGTGTTTTTTTTCTTAAGTTGCGCCACCTCTTCGTCAGCCTGCTAGGTCTGTTGTTTTTGTGTCCTGGTTGTTGTTGCTATTTGAAGTGGGTTGTGACCTTTCATTTGACTACTAGGGTGCTCTAGAACCTAGTTGTGACCTGTGTGTTTCCTTTTGGGCTAATATGTGGCCTGTGTGATGCTCCTGGAATGAGGCTTGATCTGTTAGAGCTTCCTAGAATAAGGTGTGACCCATCTGCTACCTTTTGGGCTAGGTCATGACCTATGTGCTATTCCTGGAGATGATACATGACCTCCTATTGGACTGTTAGGATGGGAATGAAATATTTGAGGGTTGATAAGTGAAACTATGACTGGATTGTGACCTTCTTGGTGATTCCTGACTAAAACTGTGACCTTCTTGGGTATGCTTGAACTAAACTGTGATTTTCTTAGGGATTCTTGGACTAAGATGTGACCTGTCTGAACTTTCTTGAGTAGGTTGTGATTTTTTTGGGGCTGCAAGAAGAAACCATAACCCTATTTTAGTGGACAAATATCTTTGTTGCACTATTTGAGTGTGCTAAGCTGTAAGAAATCACTGGGATTTGTATGGGCTACAAAATGTGCCATTAGAGGAAATTTGGGGTCTAAAATGGGCCTTATAAGAAAATGTGCCAAAATAAGTTTTTGTGAGTTGGAATT
>LPNX010570515.1:46861-176013 GCA_001517045.1 Pseudotsuga menziesii
CCTTATGGTCCACTTCAATAAGAACCAAACACTTAAACAATGCAATAGAGATCTTAGTCTACTCAAACAGAGTTATGGTTTCTTTTAGCATCCCCAAACAACTCACAACCTTCTCAAGAAGGCCATACTATTGTGGTATGGACCTTCCTTATACAGTGATAATAAAAATTACTGTTATGGTATGTAACACTTATGGAATATCTACCTTGAGAGAAAATATAAAGGTTTGACACCTTGGTTCCTTTGTTGTTGTTATTGAGTTGAGCCACCTCTCCGTCATCCTACTAGGGCTGTGACTTTCTTGTCCTGGTTGCTTCTTCTATTTGAAGTGGGTTGTGACCCTTTATTTGACTGCTAGGGTGTTGTAGAACCTAGCCATGACATGTGTGTTTCATTTTGGTTTAAGCCCTGACCTATGTGATGCTACTGGACTGAGCATTGATATGTTAGGGATGCCTAGAATAAGTCATGACCTATGTGCTGCCTTTCGGGCTAGGTCGTGACCTATGTGCTATTTCTGGAGATGATTTGTGACCTCTTGTTGGACTGTTAGGATGGAAATGACCTATATTTTCTAAAATGTGACCTATTAAGATGGGCTGTGTCCTCCTTGGTGATTCCTGACTAAAACCATGACCTTCTTGGGTATGTTTGAATTGAACTGTGATTTTCTTGGGGATTCCTAGACTAAACTGTGACTTGTATGAACTTGGTTGAGCAGGTTGTGAGTTGTTTTGGGCCGCAAGAAGAAACCATAACCCTATTTGAGTGGACTAAGATCTATGTTGCACTATTTGAGTGTGCTAAGCTATAAGAAATCCACAGGATTTGTATGGGCTACAAACTAAGCTCTAGTTTGTGTGTGGAATGTCATCATTGCCTGATATTTGATGGACGATTTTTTCTGGGTCTTCTTCTCTAGTAACTGGGATTTCCTTATGGTTCAATTTAAGCAGAAAAAAACAATCAAACAATGCAACATAGATCGTATTCCACTAAAAAAGGGTTATGGTTTCTTTTAGCAACCCCAAAGAACTCACAACTTGCTCAAGAAATCCATGGGATTTGTATGGGATACAAACTAAGCTCTGGTTTGTGTGTGGAATGTCATCATTACCTGATATTTTATGGGTTGTTGTTTCTTGGTCCATTGCTCCATTAATTGGGGTTTCCTTTCTTTTATACTGGTTACCTTGACTACTACTATAGTTGACTAAAACTACAGTAATTGAATTTATTCTCTCTCTCAAGTATGTCCTTTATTCCTATAGTGGCTTGTTGAGTATAAGGAAGGTTTCAACTATCCTAGTGGGTTATCTTATTTTTTTTCTTTGTACTTTGAGTTAGATTTACTACTGTTGTTATTTATTGTCTTTGTATGCTTTCCATCTTTAAGACAAGGACCTTAGGTAGTGTTAAAGTTGAAAGAGATGAAAATTATGCTTTAAAGTTATCGTGTCTAGTTATGGGACACTCTCTTAGTAATATCTTTTGGTATTTAGAATGGAATTGCAATATTATCCTTGACATAGTTTACTTAAAAAATTCCTATAGGATGAAAATGATTTCTCTTTTAAATTTTAAAGCTGTGAGGTTTTTGCATATTGTGGGGCAAGGGGTTTCACAACCCTTGCAAACTAAGAAGTTGTATCCATGGAAATTTTCTTGTACATTCTTCTTGAGTCAATTTTTAGGCATAATTTATGATTGTAATTGTCGACCTATGAATTCCATTGTTGTCTCCATGCAATCCCATTTAAGTATGGAAGAGTTGTAGTATGGAGACATTGAACTGCTCAAATATTGTTTCTTGAGTTAACTTAGCAATTTCAATTGAGACATTATTTTGCAAGAAAGTTAAGAGGTTGATCCTAGCCACCTGAAATTCAATTTTTTCAATTTATCTGTCTATGTTTTACCAAGCATGATTACAATATCTGTCCTTGAAGTATGTAAGTCTAAATTAATTTATCATTCTTTCATTCTTCCTATTTGCATGATTAAATGCTAGAATCTATCTTCTCCAATTCACATAGGTGATCTTCATGGAATTGACAATTGTCATTGATTCCAATTCTCAAGAGATAGTATAACAAAACCCTTATAAAAAAAGCGGAAGAGAATAAGAGAAATATAAATTACAATATAAGTTTTTTTTAGTACAAACAACACCATTTTTTGTAGGGGTTGTAGTGGACACAATTGTGTTGGCGTGAATATACAACATTTAGGTGTGGCAAGCATTCAAAGCTCACCCACAAACTCCTTGTTTCGACAAATTCTATGATACAAAGGTCATCATATGAAAGGCTACACAAACTTAAAATCTCAATGGTAGGATATTTCTTGAAAGTGTTTGTCAAAATATGTGAAAGAGAAAATTTCATTTTTTTTGTTATAGAGAGCCCAAAATAAATTACTCTTGTTATTTTCCTTCCTCCATTTTATGAATTTTGTTATTCCATTTTGGTTAAAAAAATATCTCTCAAAATAAATATTTGTGTACCTATTTTTGTTCCATGCATATCTAGTTTCATACTACCAATATGGTGTCCATAGTTTTTCTTTGAAGCTGCCCTTCTTATGCCACTGCCATGGAAGGATGGGTTATGACTTGTTTCCTTTTGGTAGTGGCTTGAATTTGGATCATATTTAGTTATATTTTGTCTCTTGATAGTTATGAACTAAGGACTAAACCATCTGGATAACAAATTGCTACACCAATGCACCATATAGACTATCCTTTCGAATTGCACCTTTATGATGCCATTACAAAACCCACACTTCTATATACTTCCCAGATATGGAGGTCAATCCTTCTTCCTTCAAACTAAGAAAAACGTGAGGGTCCAATAGATTATGTTGTGCACAAGTCCTTGTAAAAGGATAATTCCACAAGACATCATCCAAGATGTGTTTGGTGTACATCTTGTTACTACCTATATTGCATGTGTGTCCACCAAGGAGTTCTGAAGCTTTATAGGCATAAAAGAAACCTGTAGCAGCATTCTAGGCATTAATTTCTCAAATCTCAATAGCCCTATGTGTGTGAAATATAAGCAACAAGTTTGATCCCTCAAGTATGGGAAAACCTAGGTGTGAAAGCAACCTTAATTCTCCACGATTGTGTATCTAATCGGAAATGAAGAGCATCATTTTTAAATCTGGATTAATTTCAGCAATAATAGGGCTAATACCAAATTCTGGGTTGAATTTGAGTATTAATTTCCAATATTGAGCACCCATGCAGCAGTGTGCGAAAGTTTTGGGCACATTGGGAGCATTTTTGAGTAGCAACAAACAGTAAAAAATCTTGAATCAACAATAAAACAAAGGCATATCCTAATCTAGGAAACTAGGGAAACCTATGTTAACTTCTTGTACATGAAAGAGAAGCCATAAATCCACTAATAAAAAGAGCATGTGTTTAAATCAACATTGAGAAGTTTTATATCAAAAAATAAGTATTCTCTGAAGAAGTTTTATGTTTTGGAAGCCCAGAAGGTGATTTTGTGAGGGCTGATTCATCCCTTGGAGCATAGTGTTTAGTCCTTTTATGCCATCCAATAGATATGCTACCATTAGGATAAATTATGAATCTATCCCATCTAACTAAAAACTGAGTGTTCAACAAACTTAATTTATTCACCGCTGAGCATGATAATGGAATTTCTTCTAGGCTAGGAATGATTCATACTTTGTATTCCCAGGTAGAATAACATAGAGTTGGTATAACTTGATAATGGAAAATGCAAGTCATACTCAACAAGTTGTTCTACTATGGAACATACGATGTAATTTTTTTTTGCTACAACCAATTAGGCTGACCATAGACATGACATTCACACTTAACAAGGGAAATTACATAATGTTGATAATTAAAGGGATGCATTTCAACAAATTGGAATCTGCTAAGCAAACTCTACCAGTTAATGAAAATGGCAAAGGTAACATATTAGAACTAAGTAGTCTTTCATATAGTTGTATTAGCTATACTCTCACACAATATCTTGGGAAATGCGGCTATGCTTTTAGCTCATTGCAGAAAAAGAGTTCCCTTATATTGCCCAGATTTAACTTTGATTGCTAAGAGTGATTTGATTTTACACTTGAGTCAAAGGCTATCTCTTTTCTAAGCCGGATTATCTTTGTATAGTCAATAATGTTGCAATGTTTGTACCTAGAATCATTTTTGTTTTGAGTGTTTGTTTGACTGTGTAAGTGTGGCCAATACTTCTTTGGTGAGCACTTAATTTTGAAAATGGTTTTTGACACTAAAAAGGTACAATTTCAACATCAAATGGTGTACCCAAGAACAAAATTCTAAATGAGAAAGTGACATCGTAGAAATATCAATCATTTATTTATTAGTTTGAATAACTAAAAGTAGCACTTCCAGTTTGATTCTTGGAAACAACTATAACTGTACAGATAGAGACAATTTCAAAATTCTGGAAGTGGCAAGTGCAGACCTTTCAAACCATGGTAAGAACATGGGAGCGTAGTAAACATGGAGTTAGGTTTGAGTGTTGAGCCTCACTTGATCAAAATCAAGTTTCAAAATGAAAAGTAAGACCAGGATATCCAACATGTTTACTACAGACAACAGATCTGGGACCATCCCATGTGTATGTAGTTGGAAGAGTAAATTTTAATTTGTATCCGTTGTATTTATCCTTTCTATAACCAACATCTTTGCATGGATTTTATTTTAATGTTCTTTCCAAATTGTGAATTTTAATCACTATATTTTCTATCCTATATAGTTTCAAGGAGGAAATTTAGTCTCTAATACTCGTTGCCCATTTTATTTTCCTGCAATTTGGAGTTGTTGGAAGTTCTTCTGAACAACTACCTCAGAACCTCTACAAACTATATTTTTGGTTTGTTTTCCCAAGAAATAATTACTTTAGATGATGTCCCTTAGATGCCACTACTACTGTGGTCTTGAGGGATTGCACCCAAACATAGATGTGCAAGAATAATTACCTCCAAGATCTTGCACGTCATGTATTTTCCATGGGCCCATTTATATATTCTTGAGTATGTACATTCTTTTGAAAAAGGGAAGGTTTCCTTGCTAGCCAAATGACCCATAGAAAAAATAATAGGGGATAGTTGTTCTTTTGGAGTAATTATTTTCCATCCAATTATGGAGTGTAGGGTTTCCTTTGATCTATATCTGAAATTGATCATGGACAATTGACCCATCTTCTTGCTACAGGCTTGTTTAGACAATTTGTCTAGAAAGGTGTTTTCTCTATAGACATGGTGGAAGAGTAATTCTTGAAAACTATCTTAAGATCCCAAGTGCATTGAACATCCCCATCAAGCTGTAAGTTCTCTGATCCATTGTTCCATTCATCCATGATATAATGAGTTTTGAGTCACGATAGATGTTAAGGTCTCTAACTCTAATGCAATGGTCATAAGGATTATCAAGGATTTTAATTTAGCTGAATTATTAGTTTAGATTCCCAAAAATTTAAAGGTGATCTGATGGGACTCGGATAGGAACAAAACTCTTGTTGCACCACTCTTCTGACTATTTAATTGCAATGTTCAATTGAAGAATTCACATGGCTTGGATTTTTTGATTGTCGGTCACCTAATACTATGCATTTTGAATGCATAGTACTGTGTTTGAATGCTTTGTAGACTCCTTGAATATTTAAGAATATAAATTCTAGAGTAAGTACCTTCCTTTGAAAATGGTTAACATTCCTTGCCAATCAAATGGTCTGCAAAACAAAAACTAGAAGGGAATAATGCTTCTTTCTAGTGTCGTCATCTTCCTTCTAATTTTGGAGTGTGTTTTCTATAGTTTATCATTCCCATTGATCCTTATCGTTTGTGATTTTATTAACCACCATCCATACTTTCTTTGTTAATATGAATGTTATAATAAGTCGTGGACACTCTCCTCTTACTCTTTGCACTAAATGCAATAACTAGGTACCTGCCATGATCTTTGTTAGAGGTCATTCCATGTGAGGATTTCAAAGGAGAGATCTTTGACTTTATAGGGTTAACTATAGCTCCAATATTCTTGTTTCGAAATAAAAAATTTAAATCCAATGCTCACCTTGTATAGTTCTCATGTTTTTTTGTTGCACAAACCAATGCATCCTGAGAATTTATCAGCCTTATGGAGATGATGACCAAGGATTTTTGGTACCGTGTCCATTTATTTGCTCATTCATTCTTTAGTCTCAATTCCTTTGTAGTCCTCTATCCACTTGAACACCAACCCATATTATTTACATCATATAAATTTTCCAGGGTCTGAATGTTTTGATCACAAAAGTGACTGATTAGGCCTTGTGAAAGTCTCTATGCACCTTCTCCACTAATTCAGGGATTTTATCAAGTTATTATTTTCTGTCCATTGCCTATGATCCAAGAAACATGATTGACCTATAACCAGTAATTATTTTATCATAAATCTCCAACAAGTGGAATCTTCTGTGGAAACCTTGATCAGAGACCTAATCCACTCTTCTACATATAATGACTAAATATTTTCTTCTCATAATTTTTTGTGAGAGTTCCTCTATGGACATTAACCTCCAAATATTCATATCATCCAAAGAAATCTACATTTATGTCCAAATACTATAGCCCTGAGTTGTTGTCATTGAAGTCTCTTATGGATAACATTCACACTTCAGATTTGTAGCCACAACATGTTTTCGAACCCTTAAAACTCAATGTTCAAAGTTCAAATTTGAAAGTTGAGATTCTAGATCACCATTGAACCTTTAACTCTGTGGACCTATAGCCCGGGCATTGGGTCTGTCAAGAGAAGCGACAACCATGATGACTTAACATGGGATTAGGAATGAACTTGAGTTTGTGCAAGATCGAAAAAATGGTATGGAGTGCTACATTGGATCGTGTAGGAGGAATTTTATGTAAAAAGAGGGTTAGATTTAGTGTTTTGGTACTTTTTAAATTCCCATAGGACTATTGATTCAACTCTTACTATCAACTATACTAGAGCTTGCATGCATGGAAGATCTTTTCTCTTCATTATGTAAAATCTCTAAAGGAAATATCATTTGAATAGATTCTACATTAACTGGATCTCCAAAGCAAGACCTCTAACATTGTGATCCTAGACATACTCTAGTGTTATGGTTCAAAATTTTTAGGAAATCACAACTTTTATTGAACTTCCATTTCTTTCATCTGGAACTTGGAAGGAAGAATTCCACCAAACCCATTTCCTCAATCTTCCAAATCTATTAGTTTTCCATCACCCTCATGCATCTTGTCATTGAAGGCATGATTCAGTTGGATCCTCCTTGATAATAAATTAATTTGAGCATTCCAATTTCTGGAGACTCTGAGCAGCTACTGATAGACTTTAATATTTGTTGGTTTCAAAATGACATTCCGCCTATTTTTTGTCTTAATTCCCTACAGAGGTAAACTGGAAATTCTTTAACAGTAGGCATAACTTTAGGGATAAACACTTTATTATGATAATTTCAACAAATATAATTATTGCAAGATTTATATTTATTGTCTATATTTCTGCTAAATTTTAGTATATGAATATATTTTTTACAAGAATTAAATATTGTCAAAAAATATGAGTCTTATATTATCACTGCCAAATCAACAATTTCTCAGAGGCATCCGCTATTTATTTGTACTGTTTTATGTCAAAAATATGTATGGTAGAATATTACGTGTATCACTTCTATGTTAGTCTTGAGTATTCTCTTAAGAACCTTTTGCATTCTTACTTCAGATTTGACCACTTCCTCTTTTTCCACTGAGCTCCTCAGTTTGAAGATTTATTAATTTTTCTTTTTCCAACATTGTATCTTGGAGTTTCTTGACGGATACTTCCTTACCATTGATGTCCTTCAAATGTACTAACAACTACTTCTCTTTTTCATGTTTAATCAATAGTAGATGTTCAATTCCCTTTTTAACAGATTCAAGTTCATTATCGGCAACAACAATCTTGTAAATTGACTCCTCTAGGGAACTTTGCGTTTCTGTCGACTTATGCTGAGTGTGGAACTGCCTCCCATACTTTAGGTTCTCTTCTAGTCTTTCCAAAGTTACCCCAGGTTCTTTCTCTATAGGACCATGTCCCTCACTCTTGGTAGAGGGAGTTGAATATTTAGCTAAAATTTCTTGGTAAGCATAGAGTACTACAATTTTCTTAGCCAATGACTTCACTAGCTGCACAAGTTTGTCTGAAAGACTCTTCTTTGTAGGATCCTCCTCTGATTTCATCTATCTATACTCTTCTTAATATTGAAGCCAAGCCTCCACATGGTGTTCATTTCCAACCTGCATATCCTGCTCTACGGCTCCAATCTTTTCATGTAACAAATCTGCTTGACTTTTCAGCTCTAAACATTCTTCTCCCAAATGAGCCTCTCTATTCTAAAAATTCCTTAATTGCTTGCTTCTCCACCTGCTTCAAACCCTGAGATAAACAAAATCCAAGTAATAAAAATAAGAGGCCCTTTAGGACACAATATTTGTTTGAAAAGTAATAATAGGAAGCCACTCGTGCACAACCTCCTCTATTTTGATCAATTTCCTATCAACAACTTTAGCTTAAACATGGGATTACTAGAATAGGGTTCATTTCTCATGACCTGATAAATTAAATAAGCTTGGTTCCACACAATTCTATTAATGATTTTTGTTAAGTTACATATGAACAAATTTGCCAAGATTCGTACAGTTTGGTCATTCCTAAATGTAGCTCACAATTCACCTAATGAAAATATAGTTTGATTTATTACAACATATTTAGAGAAGCTATTTATCTTGTCTCAACATCTAATGGCCCTCAATACCTTGATTAGTTCTCTCAATTTATAGAAGTTAATCATATTTAGCATAGGAATATTCAAATATATGCAATAGGTTAGCAAACATTACTAATGGCCAATTTTGTAAAAGTATGTTTAAAAAACTTGTTGACATAACTATTGCACCTCACATAGGGGGGTTCAAACCAAACAACTACTGACAGAAAACTATCCAAATTCCCAAAACATTGACAACAACTAGTTGATCGTATCCCTTGGGGTGAAAATGTTTGGAACCTCTTGTCCCACTCTCAAGAACTTAAGTAAGAGAAACCTTGTTGGTACCTTTGCTAACCCCAAATTGCTCAAGAGGGAAAATAAGCTATAGTTTGTAAACAATAGTATAATTTTCATAAACAAGAGATGCGAAGTGTAACTAAGCGGTCATAAGCGGAATTTGAACTTGAGTGGGGAGGATAACAGCTTCTCTTCACCATCCAAGCTAGATCCAATTGACATAATCATTATATATATATATATATATGCAACACCGTGGATTGGCAATGGATTGGATTGTTCTTGGATTTATTGCTTGGCATGGCTAGCATTTTAACTTAGTTTCCACATCTTTCCTCCTTGGCATTCTTGTGCTTTCAAAAGATTATTTAACCTTTCCATTGCTGCAAGTCTTGATTGTTTCATGGATTCAATATTGTTATTTTTGTCAAGGTGGATATGTTGTCATTTATGGTTTAGTGGACAAGTCCTCATGTTTCCCATCCATCGCTTCATGAGGTTCTTTGTGATTGCTCGTCTTTAGTAAAGCTTGTGTTGTTTTTCACATTAGGGCCTATGAGATTCCTAGTTAACAAATTTGTTCATGATGGTTTGACCAACATCTAGGTTAAATCATGGCTCTAGAGATGCTAATCCTATTAAGCCTGTATTAATTGGGGATAAGTTTGTGGCTATTCAAAATTAAAGGTTCCCATGAATCCAAAATCCACTTCTGGAGATCCTTGGACCTTGAGAGATGGCCAAACTTGGCATGTTGTACAAGTTCCTAGATGTGGGTATGAGTATCCAATACAATTAGAATATTCACCTAAATTCCCAAGAAACGATAGGTTAGGAGCAACAATAATATATATTGAAAATTAAAAAGAATAGAGGAAAATTTCAAAAATTGAAATTGGACATATGTGATTAATTTCATAACATAAAATATTTTTACCTTTTACACCTCTAGTAGTGGTCATGTGTTCAACCCTTGTAAATTTTATCATCCCCCATATTGAAGTTTAGATATACATAGATTGGGTTTGTAGAGACATTAAATCAACCCTTTACTAACTATTAATGACTATGTATAATATATATTTAGTTCTATGGTATGTTTTGTAAATTTGACCTACAAATTTATCGCATTATATGAGTTTGTTAAAGAAATTAATGCTAATAGTGCCATGATTTATTATTGCTCCAAAAAGTGGTTATAACTTAGTACTTGGGTTCCTTTAAATGATTACATTATAAATTAGTAATATTGATATTAACGATAAGTAATATAAGTAATATTACTCTTAAATTCATATTTGGGTATGTATATATTTTTATTGGAATCCTTGTTTTTTAGAGGTCAAACACCTTCCTTCATGCACACACAATGTGCTCTACACCCGTCACATTTTGTCATTTAAAGTTGGGTTGTTTACATGGCGGTGCCTATGCCGACCACTAAACAACAACCCGATGGATAATATCATCTCTATTTTTCGTTTATACTTTTTAATTTTTTTGTTCCATAATGATTTTGATTCTTAACTTTGGAATTTCTTCCCTTTTCTAAATATAAACATATTTTTATATTTTTTGTATTTTCCATTTCCCACTGTATCCATACCTTGGGGTTTAAAATAATATGGCAAATCCAGATCCATATCTGTATCTGTATCTGTATCCTAGTAACTTAGCAAAGGGACTGTCATAAAAAATTCTCTTGATGAAGGTTGACTATAGGAAAATATGTAGTTCCTTCCAAATCATTCTCAAGTGATGAATGGATATGCTGCACCTCTGCCTCTTCTCCAATTTGGGAAGTAGAACGAATAGTATCAGGTTCTATTGCGAATTACTGTAATCAGAAAAATGAAGTCAGCCAATAGTATTAGAAATCTGTCATGACACAGTTGATCAATCCTATATTGAAGTAAAAAAAATAATAGGAAGTAAAGTTTTCTATCAGACCAAGGCATATGACTCTATGAACATGACAAGAAAAGGGATAGTTTGTTCTTTAGAAAATAGAATGGATTGTATTCAACTCTTTTTTTTGTTCATTAAGTCTTATGTTTAGATAGTATTTGGCTTTGTTGTGTCATCCACTCTTCTTTTGAAATGTAATTCTTACCAATTTGTTGGCCATTAGAACTAGAAAAGCAGACAAAAAAAAAAGAAATGACAAAGATTAGATTGGTCTACAACATAAAAAGTTTTATGAAATATATTATGCAATAACAGAATGATATACAATAAGTCCATGAATTGGAATCTTACATCGAAAGAAATATTCAACTATTCAATCTCCTTGGATTCAACCTCAGCAACCTTTTTAGCTTTCTGGCAATGTTCTATTGCTATTAATGTCTCTTTTATTTGTTCGCCTACTTGTTCTTTATAAGATAAATTATGTTGTTTGAAAGAAAATGTATGAAACCAAGTGTTTAAACATATCTAAAATGAAATGTGAAATATATGCATGATAAATTTATAGAAATAGACGACCTGATCCTCTAGCTCCCCAATCTCATGTAAGGATGCATGTTCCGTATGAGCACGAAGCTCTCGCTCTTGATCCAACATCTCCATAAGTTGATAACTTAACTCATCCATTTCCTGGGTCATGTCCCTCGCTTCTTCCTTTGCATTATTTTTCTATTCTCTAAGTTCCTCCTGAAATACATTGATGGGGTCAGAGATGGCCTTTCATTACATAGAAAGATACTTATTCTTCTACTGAGTTGAATAACATAGAAGTGATATTAACCACCGACTGCTTGCCACTGATATCTATGACAATTGTGAATTTTCAATCTAGTCTCATTCTCTTCCTGGATTTTATTAATAGTATCTCATATATAACCACGGTTACAAGAGTTGGGAATGTTCGAGGATTTTTTGATAAATATACAGGAAACCAATAGTCTTGGATTTTAACTGAAATTTCAAGATTTTTCTTATTTTTCCAGGTGGGGACACTTGGACATGCAGCTGATTTCTAGCAATATTGATAAGCTACAAATTATGATTGCATTCGATATCAGGTAGTCTAGGAGAAGAATGCAATGTTTTTTCTTATTTTGGAAAATATAAAAATATTTTCATTTTCTTTCCAATTTACCTAGATTCTACATTTCTCTTGCATGGCTTCAACTGCACAGGCTTCATGATGGATAAAATGGTGTTGCGAGAGCTTATGGATCCCTCCATATTCATGAAGTTCAATTCCTTCCTAACAACGGTGTGCTTCAATCATCCCTTGAAGAATATATCTTTTGGAAAAGTTAGTGTGTTTATAAATTGGTATTTCATATTGTCTATGTCTTGTACTTATTAAATATTGAAAATATGAATTCAGGAAAACAATCCTTCATGCTTGCGCAAGTTTTTGTTACCAACTATTTACAAGAAGTTTCCAGCTAGAAGTATAGCTGTACAAATATATTTTATTCTCTGTAAGATCCTGAAACACTGGTCGTTGGTTAGATTTTTTGTGGGTAAGATCTCTTTTTACCGGCCCAGATGACATTGACAATGAGTGTGAAGCAGTGTGCATATAATGAATACATCAAATTAATTGTGTTGTTTTAAATAGTTTCTTTGCTTACATGTTCATAGTCAAAATTGTGCATCTGATCCATTCTTCATAGTTTTGATGTCACTCTTTGCTTAGAAATTTATAGGCAATATTATTGTTCTTGTGCACTTTCATAAATAATGTGGATTTATGTCGTCTTACAATTGGTGTCTTTGTGAGTCTTGGTCCATCTAAATCCATACATTTGCATGAGGAAGTCATAGGTTCATCTTACTCTCTGTTTAGTACCCTTCAACATGCTCTATTTCACAGGCTCTTCGACATACTTACATGATGTGTATGGCTCAAAGCATGCTTGGATTGATGCTTATGTGCATAATTTTGTATGTTTTCTTTAACTTAAATTATTTGTTATTTCATCAGTAGTTGACTAGTGAGGCATATTCCTTCTCAAGAGTCAAAATGTTGTTAATTTTATCTTATTGTTTAACTGTAGAGGTTGGATGAATGTTTTTTCTTTCATCTTTGTGCATCAATTGTTTTATCCTTAGTATTTTTGTATTCCTTGTTACCTATATGGGTTGAAATTTTTTTACAGTTTTCTTTTGTGGTATTTATGCACTTTGATATGCTAGTATTTTTCCTTGAAATTACTAAAGTCCCAAATATTTTGTCTTTTCACTCTTTCATTATTTCTGGACCATCCCCACCTCACCAACCACTTTAACCAATTTCATTTTCTTCTACAAGGAAGATGAAGGTTTTTTTAACTTCCTAATTGTATTTTTGTAGTTTCTTGTGAATATGTGATTCATATTTTCAATTTTTGTTGGATTTGACTAATTATTGTAGAGTTGTAGGTTTTAGAAGTGTACATTTTTTCTTTCCCTAAATTGGGATTCTAAGAAATATTACCACATGTTTTTTGAATGTGTTTTTATATTCTTGTGATTCAACATATGATATATATTTTATTTTAAAGGTTTACCTCTCACATCATTTGTAAGTTGTGACATTAAAGACACTCCATCCTCCCTTTAATTCAACAAAGATAATTATCATTTGTCTATCATATTTTGTTCTAGTTATCTGGTAATGTGTCTAGTCTCTAGTTTCTTTTCCTAAACAACTATTTAGAGTGTAACATGCCTTAATGATCTAATATTTTCCCAAATCACCATTTTATCAACCACTGGGCCAAGATGGTGCAAGATCAATGATGCTTTAATGTTCTATTACTGCTTCCAAATATTGGAGAAATACATCGTCCTCCCTAGCTACATATTATGACCTCTCTTTCATATATCTTGATATCCTTTATGACAAATTATAGTTATTCAACTTCACACTATGTATTGATAAGTATTTCCACATACCTAGATGTCAACTCACTTGTGTAAATTCAATGGATACCTGAGTACATGTAATTTTTTTACTCTATAGGTTAAAGCAGGGGAGTAGTTTATCCTTATTTGTTGATTTTATTATGAGATTTGGTGTTGGTATTACTGTTTGTTTGGATTGTCAAGAAATCCACTTATTACCTTCATTGGATACAAGAAGAATATTTTCTTAGCCTTATAGGGAAGTTATTATACATGATAGCATTTAGACAAACACTTCGTTAAGATTCCACCTTATCACATTGTCCAGGAATCCATTTCTACCATGAGATGGAAGTGGAGCTTGGATTTGCAAGATATATTTAGGGTGCTAGACAGCGGACACTAGCTGTTGGCCCCTAGTACAAATTAATGGACCCAAGGACTATCTTTAATAGTTTATGATTAGAGTTTTAGAATTGCTATGACTTACTCCAGTGATACATGAGGCTAGCTATTACTTTATTAGATTTTCTTACCCCTATTTAAGTCAAATATCAACCTTGGGTGACAACAAAGTTCTGTTTTTCTCATTGGGTGCTACTTGATTCCCATGAAGGATTTTGTGGGACTACCCATCACCACTAACTTTTGTGGAGATGATATTCTCATATAGGGTTAGGGAGAATTTATAGTGATTGATGAGGATGGTTTTAAATTGTAGCTTGTGACTATATAGATCATCATTCAAACATTATTTTGATAAGTCAAATTGTTGCCTCGATTATATGATAATGTGGCCTCTTAGGTTTCAGCTTAATTCCTTACTTTTCTATTTATGCTTGAAAGTGTTTTCCGTTCATAACTTATCTAAAAGGAATAAAGGTTTGCTTCGAATATTCTAATGTTTGAATATGCTTTCTGTTGATTCATTAATGGTTCCACATGAAAAGGGAATATGATAATTAACTTGAGTCACTACTCATTATTATTCATTACAACTAACCTCTTAATCCATTGCATAAAAATTATATGAAAGTAAATTGATTTTATGCTAATATGAACTTTTGTTGTTGATTGCAGGTTGGCATACATATTTCTGGATAACTTTTATCCCTTTGATTGTAAGTTTAATTATACCCTTGGAATGCTGTCAATAAGCTTGTTGTAAAAAAATGTATGCTCAAGGATTATGATTATTAATTTACTTTTCTTATCCATTGTCTCCTTGTCTGCACATGCACATGTTTTTATATTTTGATATGACTGGTATGACTACTCTTCTCCAGGTAAATTCGCACTTAACCACGGTCATTCTCAAACATGTCATATGTTTCACACTGTATGTATCAATATGACCATTGTTTTTTTGGTATTCTCATGTACATATTGATAAGTATAGGCCTCCTACCTAGGTGCAGAGACACATAAGATAATTGTTGATCTAGGTGAGAGAATTGGTAAATTAGTTGAGCAATATGTTGAAGTGATGGAAAAAATAAGTGGATCTCTATTTGAACTTTGAATGTGTTAATGCATGCTTTTTTGAATGAGTATATAGAAGGACAACATTTTTTTGTAGAACTTGGATTTATAGAGTGCATGAACAAACTATAGTAGATTTTATTTCTAATTCTCGCTGCCTTTTATAATCTATATATGATGTTTGAAGTACATGAATAAGCTTGGTACTTCTGCAAGTATTGCAGAGACTTCAAGGGTACTAGCTCAATGGAATAGCGCCTTCCTTAGAGGCATGATATTGGTGATTCGATTCCTCCATAAATCAATGAATATTTGCATATAAAATGACTAAATTAGTGACCAAAAATGAGAGATAAGTGACCAACAAATAAGAGATAAGTGGCTAAACAAATGACAAAAATTCGCATATAAATAACGAAATGACAGTTTTGGTGGCTAATTTTTTATCTCTTATCAACAAACATATGACCAGATTAATGACCAAACATATGACTAGATTAATGACCATATTAATGACAAACATATGACCAAATTAATGACCAAATTAATGACCAACCGACAAGCTATAAATAACCAAACTGTAAATGACCACTTTTTTGGTCGCGTGATAAGAGATTGAAAATTAGCCACCAACGATTGCCAAATCAAAAGTGGTCATTTATAAGCGAATTTAGGTCATTTTTTTAGTCGCTTATCTCTCATTATGTACTAGTGTTAAGAGTTTTAGTGGAAGAGTTCACCATGAAACAAGGGGTTTCTCTAATTAGAGCATGCAATGTTTTTATATCCAAATTGACTAAGTTTTTAAAGTATGACAAAGTGAAAGATCAAAACCATTGACTTCTAGATACGACACTTATATATCATATAGATACCCTTTGTGATAGTGTGACAATATTTGTAAGAGTTTGTGATATGTTTTATGTATAGTTGGAATTGTAGTGTGTTAATGTTTGTAAGAGTTTGTGATATATTTTTAGTGTGAATTTTGATTATATTTAAGGGTGCTAGCTCAATGGAAGAGCACCTTCTTTACAAGAGGAGGTTGGTGGTTCGATTCCTCTGTTCCCTATCTACATAAATCAATGACTAATTAAATGACCAATTAACAACAATTAATTATTAAATAAATGACCACTTTGCAACAATCAATGACTAAATAAATGACCAGTTAGAAACAATCAACGACTAAATAAATGACTAAATGTACTACCAAACAATGATAATAAATGACCAAATATAAACAAATATTGACCAAATAAATGACTAAATATATGGTCAATGCATGAAGCAATTCAAGTAATTTATAACCAAATGATAAATGACTAATTTGGTTGGGTGATAAGTGACTGCTAATTATGACCAGTGGTCACGTGACCAAATTTAGTCATATATCACCCATTTTTAGTAATGTTTTTAGTCACTTATCACCCATTTTGTACTGGTGGAAGGATAACCCATTAGTGGAGTTTATTTTATATTATTGGTACAGTTACCTAAGGAAAATTTAAATGGTATACTAATAATTGATACAAAATATTTGTCATGTTCAAGGGCAATAAGGACTGACTATTGCCACTTTTTCTAGGATGGAATATGAATTGATTCAATGATCCCCCTTCTTTGGATTTTTTAATTGTTAATACATTTTTTATGTATAAGACACCACAAAGATGTCCTTAGGTGGGTGTAACCAAATGTTCACCGACTTCAAGGATAGCTTCATCTCAAGAGGAAATGTTGTCCAATCTATCATATGAGATAGGATAGCTCATATCCCCAATGGGCATAGTAACCGGATTATATTCCTCCTCCAAGGAAAGAATTTGATCCAAATCTACTGAACTGGCCATCTGAATAGCTTGGTATGAAACTTCTATGGTAGATAAGAGTAAGTATTCTCCAAGATACCACATTCTACAAAATTGGGCATTAATTCATAATATTTTTCCATAATTAAGTATTATGTCAAGACTTCTTGAGATAAAGATGAGTCATCCACTAGAACGGGTTTGAGAAAAACTAATAGCGGCGAGTAATCCTTCGATGTTATGGTAAATACAGGAACAACTTGAGGGATGGGTATTGATGGTGGGATTGTAAAATTCCCATGAGGGAAACATATTTGAACAATCCTAACCTAATGTCTTGAACCTCCTTTAGTGCATCCCCAATGAAAGGAACATTCTATTGAACAATAGTTTAAAACATGCAATAATCTAACTGGTCAATCACAAATCATTCAGAACATTGAATATACTATCTTCCATAGCATGTATCCAAATGTGACCCAATAGAAAATTCTAGTCTATGGGTGCATCTATTTGTTGGAATCACAACAAATTCCTTCTTTTTTTCCAAAAATGAAAGCGCCCCCCCCTCCCTCCCCACCCCCCTGCATAAAATTTTGTGGCTAAGGATTATCTTTACAATTTAGTTCTAAAAATTCTTAACCTTTAATCAATTCTAAGTGCAGGAAAATCATACAACTGATCATTATAAAGGATGGAATCTTTTACATCTTTGTATTTTTCCTTTTATCATTTTTGATATCATATTTTGTATAAGTAGTTATCAAAGTCTTCTAATTTATTTATTCTGTGGGGCAATGTTACATTTTTCTAAAAGGTCCATTATGAGCAACTCTTCATATTCATCTCTATTTGAATAATTATTCATAAATTTAATTGTTTATCGTTTTGAATTTCATGACTTTAAGCATGATCCTAATGCTTTCCAACATTTTAATGACATAACACAACTTGATGCCCCTTCATGAAATATTGTTCAAAATATTTTCTTACCATGAGATTATACTTTAACTTGAAAATCATTTTGGGAAGGGAGACTACATGTTGATTGGTATAAGTGAAAGGTAATGAAAGTAATATTAGATGGATTATCACCAATTGTTGACAATAGTGCCTTTCTTTAAATGGGATAACATTGCAATACTTCTAGAGCCATCATGGAACATGGTGCTTGAGCTAGGTCCTCAATGACATTATAGTTCGGAGTAGCTCATGCATTAGGATTATCCATTGCTATTTTTAAAACTCCTTTTGGGGGGTGTGGGGCTATGCTTCCAGTTTATCAATGGTGAGAGAACCACTTGGCTATGATGCCAATGTATTCAAAGTACTAGGAGAGACATTGTAATAATGAAATCTTGTTTGAATGTTCACCTAATGATCACACATGAAGAGATTAGTATTGGGAGAGTTTCCAACTTGTGGGGTTTTTCCTGTTTTTCCCCTAGTGGAGGTATCGATGCCATATAAACCATTTGTTTTTGGTGTTGTAGGAAGGGTTGCATCAAAATAACAGGTTGTTGCTTCCCATTGCATTGAGCCATGACTCTATGAACATTATCCGTGAATGGGAACTGCTGAGTTAAATGATCTCCTTGACAAATCTTTCAAGGGAATACACACTTTCGACTATATTGTGTGCCATCTTCTATAGGGTTATAGTTTGGTGCAGGTCTTGTTCAAGGATTAGAATTTTTATTATTCTTTTGTTTCTTTTTCTTTCCTTTAGAATTTGTGGATTGGAATATAAGGACTTCAGAATTTTGGGAAGGACTAGCAAGTTGTTGCATGGTCTAGCCCATCTTAGGGTTCTAAAGTTTTAACAGAAATATTTCCCATTTACTGGGTAACCTAATCAAGTTTATTAATTGAACCAATCGCACCATCAACATGAGGTCCCTACGGTGGCTTAGATGAATATAACATAGGTCTCATGGCATGGGATATTAAATCATAAAGAATTATCAATTGAAAATAAATCAAATCCATTTGTTGGGAAATTTGAATGAGTTGTTCTACGGTTATGGCTTCTAACTTAGCCACATATTTTGCAAGAATGGGGAAAATAACTAGTATGCTAAGAATTGATCAAAGGTATCTTCTTTGATAAGCCTTCAGGGCCTCCTCCACTCATGAATATGATAAGATATATGATTAAAAGTGGATTTCCTAAGAAAATTCAATAGTTTTATACCCGTTTCATAGTAGATAGGTAGTTGAAAATGTGTTAAGAATACCATATATAAAGATGAAAAATATGTGAATGTAATATGAGGAAACTTAATGTACCATTTCACAACGCTTCCTATGAGAGTTTACTGAAACAAACACATCCTGATACTATTGTCATCTAGGGAGTTAGATGAACATCATAAGTTAAATGACATCATATGGTTTTATGGGTCATCTCCTAGTTTTATATCAATTTTGGGAATATCTGATGGGAGTTTGGTTGGTATTGTTGGCCACTCATTCATATGTAGAATAGAATCATTCGTCAATGGAGATAAATATGATATATTTAGAGTTTATTGAAATTGTGATTTCATAGGTGTCACCATAGAATCTTGTTGCACAGGTGGATATTGATGGCCCCATGGATATTTTCCTTGGAATTTATTAGTATTCCAAGTGGATTTCCCCCTTGCAGAGGTGGGAACCAATAAGGTTGGGTACTTCCTATAACTTGACCACTCCATTGCAGAATGGGATTGGTAGGTGGATTCCCCCCTTATGGAGGTGTTCCCTAAGAAAATCAGGAAAATCCTAGAACTTGACCATTCCAATGCATAATGGGGTAGATAGGTGGATTTACAACAGGAATGGTACCTCTTCGGGGTGTGATATTTCCCCCAGGAATTATCCTAAGATAATTTGGAGTATGACCCACAAGGACATTTTTGTTCATCTGTAGAGGATAAATCCATGGGGTGTCCATGTTACAAGGTCCATAACTTCTATTGTGAATATTGAAATTCCGTTGTAGAGGGTTGCCCCCATATGTACAACTTGACCAGATATTTGACATACCTTAAATATTTGGAGATCCTATGGATATGTGTGTAATGTGGGATTGAAAAATCCAACCATAGGGAAAAATCATGTTTGGTAGAGTAGACCAACTAGTTGGTATACTAGTTGATGCAGTAGATACATTTTTAGGATTGGAACTTAGAAATGTACAAACTGAAACTGAAGTGATAGTTGGATTCATGCTAGGAACAGGTACATAAACTTATGGGATTGGTAAACTTATGGATTTAATTCTGAAAGTGTTCAGGGTATGTTGTGTATAGTCAATGTGGAAGTATATGACCTCCTATAGCCCCTTGAGGCTTTGTTGCTGTGGACCCATGTTCTATTGATGAATACATTGGATCAAATGATATGTGTTACAAGTCTCTCCAACATTCGAAAAGAGACGTGCGACCCATTGATGACTCACCTACAATAGGTATGATTAATTATGAGGCATTTGTTAAAGGTAGATTTAAGTAAGCACCTAATGTCACGTACCCCAATTTCAATAACATTTTATGTTTAACAAAACATTATATGTTACTTTTATTGTAAAGTTTATGACTATTGACCAAGTGGGGTCAAGGATGATTGTAATTAATTATGTTGAATATTTTATTATTTAATAAATAAAATATGAGAGAAATAGCCTAAGGAGGCTATTAAATGAGTGTCCACTGACCCACTGGGAGGAATAGACTAGGGTGAGAGAAAACTAACACATGGTAGCATCCTCAATCACTTCTAGTTGTTGGAGGGGGAAACTTCCCTAATTTTGTGGTCATGTTCCCCAAGAAAGTGGAACATAGCAGGTGGCTCATTAATTAAAAAAACTGACCAAAAATACCTAAGTATGCATATATCTATCCATCAAATTCAACAGGGGGTTGTTCATTCTTTACCTTGTGAAATTTCTGAAGTTGAGAAAGGAGCACAGGAGATTCGATGAGGGGAAAGTTAGAAGTGTATTGAGTGATTAAGACTGCATCCAGAACTAGTGCAGCCACATAGCTGAGTTTTATACTACAGAGGACAAAAGTACTGTTGTTAAGTACTACCATTGAGTTGCAGGGGTATTTAATCCCATTTCTTCACACAGTGCATTCATCTTGGTGGATCAGTGGACAGAATCAGGGGTCCTCATAAAAGAAACTGATCTATCTTCAGGAAGAGGTTGGGTTGTGTAGAAATTTAGGCCTGCAATAGATTGAATACACTCACAACAATTAACAATTGATCATGCAAAATTATCAACAATAGAGACTGAATATGGAGCTGTAACACAAAATTATATTAACTGAGTGTACAATAGACAACCTTGTAATAAAATAGGCTGCTGAATATATAGAATACATGAGCAAATCGAATGCATAAGGAAGCATCCAAATCTAGCATAAAGCAGGCTTACCCAAAATAGGCAAATCCCCCATAGGTGTAAAAAGCTGATCCCAAATCTATCAAGGACCCCACGAATTAGCAAGGGCACATGGGAAAGCTAAAGAGTGGTGGAATGGAAGCTCATACATTCCTTTGCATGGAGGAAAGAGTGGAGGATGAAAGGGGAATAAAACAGGTTCACCTCACCTAGTCTAGCTTTCCTTATGTGCTTTAAAAGCTAGAAAAGCAGTCAACAAAGCAGAAAAAGCAGAAGGGCGCCTAGGAGGCCAAGAATAAAGAATATTTGATTCCCAGGACTTTCCAAAGCACTCCATGAGTTAATAATGGTAAGTTTGACCTCTATGGATAGGCAATTAGCTACTTGCACATGGTGGGACTCATGGACTAGGCAAATAAGACAAAATAAATGAAATAATGTCTAAGTGGGTAAATACTATGGGTTGATTATTCTAACAGGTTGAACAGGCTCCTTGGGTTGTTTGTCTCTTCTACAAATTACAGGCTCCATTGTGTTATCTTATTTATTTCAGTTCAAGCAAATTACTTGAATGAAAGAAGTCATGTTTAGTTTTTCTATTATTACGTAGATACTATGAATCTGATAGTAGAATGTTTAAGTCTACAATTTATTCAGAAAAGTTTACTTGTATATGATTATCTAAATAAATGAACCTAGAATTAGAAATGATTGATTAATGAGTAAAATTCCTTTCAGCATTTTTCCACTCATCTTACGATGATGTACTCTAGTACAGAAGGATTGATTAGCTGCAGATAGGAATTATTATACCTGATAAAATGATCTGAATTGTTATCAAATTGTAGAGTTTACGTAGAAATGAATCAACAATCTTTCCTTCTGATAAGTTACTAGCAATATATTCAAGTAACTGATTTAACTTTGGAAGCTTTTTACTGTTATTTTTCTAGCTATTTTATCATAATAATCCATTTCTAGAATATAACCTTTTATACAAAACCTGTAAGGATATTACATAGAGTTCATTATAGTAAGTTTTTGTCACACGACCATTAAACTATGTATAGTATAATACAATAATAATTACTATAATACAAACTATTTATTTACACTTAGTAAAGAAAAACCATTCAATATTCTAATACTTTAATAACTGGATTGTAAACAAGTATTCTAGTTATATTATAGTAAATATTGCACAATTAAACCTCCAATTGTTTCTTTTAAAACATCTAACACTGTAAGTTCATGATGAACAGTCAATAGGCTGAAAACGGTTAACATTATAACACCTATTGTATTATAGTACATAAATTATGAACTTAGTAAACCAAACTGTAAACAATAAATATAACATTAATATTATTATTCATATTTGTAAACTGTTCTTTCTAAACCCTACTCATTAATACAATCCTTCATATCCATTTACAGTTTCTATTTACCGCAGCTAGTGAATAATTAAAATAGTCAACTGTATACTTAAGATAAGGTACACGCTTACCTCCTAAAATTTATCTAACAGTTAAGTAAGTTGAAGGATAGATTTTCCAGTTTCTCCAATTAAAAAGAACACTATCATAATCTAATTATTTTTATACAAATATCGAACATTAGAAGACAACCATCTAACCTAAATATCAAAATTGTTTATTAAAAACCAAACCCTACGTTAATCCTTACGGTACCATTTGCGCAATTAGAATTTCAAACAACTAAAATTGCCAATGGCCTAAACCAATTCGCAGCTATAGAATAACTTACAAACATATTGTTGTCATAGCAAAACAACCATTTACCAAGCATAATTCATGATACATCCGAAAATACAAAAGGAAACCAAATGCTGACAGATATTTACACTATGGCCGTAAGCTCTGCCTTTTAAAAACAAAAGAATTATAAATAGAGTCTTCATTTTATCAAGCAATTAACCAATACAGTTGCCACATGTTTCAACTCATAAAACTAAAATGCATTAATGGTTCATAGCCTCGAAAGAGTTATAGTGACTGAGCAAGAGGCCGAGGAAATTTTTTTATAGCTTAAACATAGCATGAACAATGAATATAAAACCTTGGAATAGTATTTATGTTAACCCTAAACCTTTATTACAAAATTCGTAGCTCACTTGTGAAACCCTAACGGTTTTCACTAAGGATGACCTTACAGCCTCCACCATTTTCTTTTCCAAAACCAAACAACAAGCTACTACAAGCAGTATGAACACTGTAATAACAGACTACAAATACCATCAGCAACATTGCAGACACAATCAACGAAGGGTACCCAAGGTTAGGACGGAGGCTTATCGATCCTATCTTGCTCACACCCTTCAACTTCAGAGGATTTGCTTTCAACATTCGACTGGGTATTTCCAATTATTTTCTCCTACCATCAAACAAACAAAATCTTCGAACTGTTAGTATATGGCTTGGTATAGATAATAATAATTAAAGGAAAGAAAATTGATGGGAGGATTCGTATGACTCACTAGTTTTAGGATTAAGACTTCTAACGCCACGAACGAGCTCTAAGAAAGAAATAATGGCAAAGAACCAGAACATCAAACTTGCTAATGCCATGACCAAGACAAGAACAACAACTATTGCAGAGACCCGAGGAGGTCGAGGGTCTGTCAGCCTATTCCTCCACCCAAACAAGCAAATGTTTAAGCAAACGCGTTTAGGGAAAACTTGAATGTTTTTTCTTAGGGTTTAACACCCAAAACCCTCCAATGAGAGAGAATCAACCACGTGGATCCCACTACCATTGAATTTTTTATCTGCTTGATATAGTTTGAACCTGCATGTTAAACCTGCGATTTGTGTATAAGTAATACCATTACCTTTGATACCAATAAACAATTCATTTTTATGCATAATGGATTTTTAGCTAGGTTGTAATGTCATTTTATGCATCGACTTCATACTTAGGGTAGTTTTGGTTATATTTTGTAGTTAGTATATAGTTGCCAAAATAATAATGATAATTCTAGGGCTTAGGAAGTTCTAGGATTAACATGGTTAAAGACCATAGTTATAAAACAATGGGAATGTATTCTAGTATTACAAACAACTAAAAGCATGTTGATAATTATATACGATCAAACACATAATTTATTTGTTTAAAATAAATGTTCACCCTATCAACTCCACTTGCTTCCTAGGTAGAATAGTCCTTTCTATAGGCCTATGAATTCTTATACTTTCACAATCTAGAAAATAAATAGAGTTTAAAGGATCTTTCCTAGTTTACTCGTTTAGTCTTTCGAGCCTTAAATTTTTTACATCGTAAACCTGGAAGTAATTTTTTACTTGTGAGTCCTGTACAAGCTTCGGATCTGCGTTATTTTTGAAAAACATAAGTAAGCCTCGGGATAACCTCAGGCCCCCTCTAATAAGAAAATAAAATAACCATGAGAATCATACACATTCTTACAAATAAACCAATGACCTAAATTCAATAATTCTTAACTCATTAAATTTTGATAAACAGTTTTATTCAAGACTGAAAGATCAATACATATTGAGTACGGTTAGTGGCATGTGAATTATAATTTAGTAAGTAAATTTTGTAGCCTTTTAGTTACAGTTAACTAAAGAGTATTAACTCCTAATTTTTTATCTTTATGTCTTGTCTTTGTAAACTATCTGTTAACTAGACTAAAGTTAATTATTAAACTAGAATTCTGGCTATGATTTAGCGTTTAATATCACATAGAAAAAAGATTATTTTTTTTGTGAATTTGAAGATGTTACATATGGTATCAGAGCCCAAGTTCAGACACTAGGCCTGAAGTGGCTGAGTGCATGTAAAAAAAAGTAAATAGAAAGTGTGGATACTGATTTCTAATTTTAAATGTTGTTGTACAGAATATTTTCTGAATTAGATTTGCAGGTCTGGAAGGGCTCGAAGATTATGCTGAAGAGAGGTCACCGTTAAATGAACAAAATAATTCTGGAAAAGAACCTGCTAACAATAACTAATAAGTCATCTGAAACTGCAAACAATTAAGGATCTAAAAACTGAAATGGAGACTGTTAAAAAATAAAATGAGAGAATATTAAGAGATCAGGAGGAGCTGAATCAAATACTGCTGAAAATTTTTTATAATGAAGAAAATGATAAACAGATAGAATCTGACATTATGTGCTATTAACATAAGAGTAAAAGGTCAAAATACTATAAAATTGAAAGTAGTTCTTCTGAAATTAACGTAATTCACACAGAAAGAAACACCAGAATTCTGGTGACAGTAGTGAGAGTAATTATCGCTCTAGAAAGAAGAAGTACAAACCTTATGAAGAGATTTTTGGGGAGTTCAAAAATATTAAACCACCAACTTTTAATGGCGAAACAGAAAAATGAGAGGAAGACAAAGCATGGCTGTCCGGAATGAAAAGTACTTCCAAATATATAATTACTCAAATTAGTTAAAAGCAAGGATGGAAATTTATAACTTAACTGGAAAAGCTGACATCTGGTGGTAGGACATAAAATGCGTTAAAGGCATAAAAGAGAAGAGTATAAACTAGAGCACTTTTAAAAAGTACTTTAAAAACAAAATTTATGTCGAAGCAATATTACGAGGAACGAGCTAAAGAATTTTATAACCTAAAGTTGGGAACCCTGAGTATGAAAGAGTTAAATAGTAAATTTTTAAGCTTACTATGATATGTGCCTTATATTGATGATGAAAAAACCAAGGTACAACGGTTTCTAAGTTTTTTACCTTTTCATATTAAGGACAGACTTAAATATGATAATCCCAAGACCCTTGAAGAGGCCATGCGAAAAGCAAATTTCTGCTATGAGCAGAACCAGAAAAGGGAGAACATGCTAAACTGGAAAATAAAAATTTCTAATAATAATTTTGAACCTAGGAAAAAAAATTTCACACCTAATTGGAATTTTGGGCATAATAACTCACGCAATCTTCCTAATAGAAAATTTCAAGGAAGTAATTCAAAAATTAACCCACAACAAGACCCTACTGTCACAAGAAATAAAGAATTCACAAATAATCACAATAATTATGTTAAAAATAACGAACATAAGGAACTGATAAAATGTTGGGAATTCTAGGGACCTCACTATGCATCAAGTTGTCTGAATAGGAAGAAGATCGTCAAAAACATTCATGCTGTGCGGGAAGAAACAACGGTTGGGTTATTTAGCGAGAGGGATGCCCAGAATTAATGCAGCACTGGAAAACAGACAGGTTGAATATCAGACTTCCATGGTGGAATTAGAAGGTATGTTGAACCATGAGCCCATTTATATTTTAATTGACCCAGGGGATAGCCTAAGTTATGTCTATCCCAGTTTAGTAGAGAAAAGTAAACTACCAATAGAGAAATTTGCAAAATCATGGCTGTTTCAATTAGCTACAGGAGCAAAAAGGAAAGTAATTGATTTTGTGAAAGATTGTACATTATTTATGAACCGGTTTGAAACTTCTGTAAAGTTGAATGTATTTTCATTAGGCACCTATGATGTATTAATTGGAATGGATTGGTTGGAACAACATCGAGTAGTGTTAAATTGTTTTGATAAAAATTTTACCTGTTTAAATAACGAAAGAGAAATGGTAACAGTAAAAGGAATTCCTGGGAAAACAACAATCAGATAGATTTCTTCCTTATGACTAAAAACGGTTGTTCGGAAGGGATGTAAATATTTTGTTGTAACTATAACTAATGAAGAGAACATTAATAAAGAAGAAAAGCTAAAGTTAGAAGATATACCAATTCTGAGATGTTATTCAGATGTATTTCCAGAGGAAATTCTGGGGTTGCCTCCGAAAAGGGAGTTGGATTTCACTATTGAGCGGGTACCCAGTGCAGTACTTAACACTAAATCTCCTTACTGGATGAACATCCTGGATCTTAATGAACTAAAATCGCAATTAAAAGAACTAATAGATAAAAAGTATATAAGACCAAGTGTGTCTCCTTGGGGAGCACCGGTCATTTTTGTTAAAAATAAGAACGGTACTCTGCGCTTATGCATTGACTACCGTTAGCTTAATAAGATGACAATTAAAAATAGATACTCGTTTCCCCACATAGATGATCTGTTTGATCAGTTACATGGAGCAACAATATTTTCAAAAATTGACTTAAGATATGATTATCATCAATTCTCGATTAAGGATGAGGATATTTTCAAGACGACTTTTAGGACCTGATATGGTCACTATGAGTTCATTGTCATGCCGTTTGGGATAACTAATGCCCTAGAAGTATTTATGTGTTTAATGAACACCATATTACATAAGTATCTAGATAAGTTTGTATTATTTTTTATTGATGATATTCTGATCTATTCTAAGACTAAAGAAGAGCATGAGGAAGATTTAAAAATCATTTTACAAGTGTTAAGGGAACATCAGCTATATGCCAGGTTCAGTAAATGTGGCTTCTTCAAAGATAAAATACAATACTTGGGTCACATAATAACTAAAGATGGGATCTTCGTTGACCCAGATAAGATAAAATCAATTAACGAATGGCCGGTACCAAAGGATGTGACTGATGTAGGTCATTCATGGGGATCATTGGGTATTATCGAAGGTTTATTGAGGGATTTTCAAGGATCGTGAATTCCATAACTTCTCTATAGAAGAAGGGGAAGAATTTGTATGGGATCAAAAATGTGAAGAGAGTTTTAAGAAATTAAAAGAATTGTTAATTACTGCACCCATTTTAAGAATTGCGGATCCTAACAAGGATTTTGTTATATGCACTGATGCATGCAACGATGGCCTTGGTGGGGTCTTAACTCAAGAAGGACACATAATAGTGTACGAGTCCAAGAAACTTAAAATTCATGAGAAAAATTACGCTACTTACAATCTAGAATTGGCTGCCATGATACATGCATTAAAGATGTTGTGCCATCAATTGATCGGGAGAAAATTGATTTTAAAGACGGATAATAAGGGTTTAAAGTATCAATTGGATTAACCAAATTTAAACGCAAGGCAATCTAGGTGGCTAGTTTTCGTTAGCGAATATGATTTTGAGATCCAACATATCAAGGGGAAGGAAAATAAAGTAGCTAATGCTTTGAGCAAAAATGCAAGATTAAATTTTATGGCAGCAATTAGTACTTACAAAACAGATTTAGAAGATCAACTCGAAGGAGTAAAATTGGATGAAAATTACCGAAAATTGCAAGCTAAAGTGGCATAAAATGTAACTGAAAGTTTAAATATAGGTTACAGTCTAAATGAAAAGGGGTTAATACTTTATAAAAATAGATTGTATATACCTAACGTACCTAAAGTTAAGTTGCTGATTTTGAATGAGATACATTAAAGTCCTTATTTAGGACACCCTGGCTATCAAAAGATAATAACTATGTTACAGAAAGATTACTTTTGGTCAAATATGAAGAATGAGTTGGCAGAATATATTGCTAGATGTTTTGAATGTCAACAGGTTAAAACTGAACATCAGCATCCACCTGATTTATTACAGCCATTACCAATTCCTAGCTGGAAATGGGAAATAATCAGCATTGATTTCATTACAGGTTTGCCTAAAAATCAGAACCATAATTATTCAATAATGGTAGTTGTTGACAAACTTAGTAAGGCAGCCCATTTTATACTAGTAAAGACCACTCATAAGGCTGCTAATATTGCTGAAATATTTATGAAACAAATTTTTCATTTGCATGGAATTCCAAAAGTTATAAAATTTTCTAACATGGACTCTAAATTCACGGGAAACTTTTGGAAATATTTATTTAAAGGTATAGATACTACTTTGAATTTGAGTAAAACTTTCCATCTGCAAACGGATGAACAGACAGAAAGGGTGAATCAAATTTTGGAAGATATGTTAAGGAGGTACGTAAGAAAACATCCGAGTAAATGGGAGAACTACTTACACTTGGTTGAGTTTGCATACAACAACCACTACCAAGCTTCATCAAAATTCTCCATTTGAAATTATGTATGGCAGAAAATGAAAAACTCCCATCTCATGGAGTAACCCCATTTACATGTTAATACTAGGACCTAATTTATTGAAGGAAATGGAATTAACCGTGAAGCAGGTACAAGGTAATTTAAAAGTTGCACAAGACAGACAGAAGAGTCTAGAAGAAGAAACCTCGGAATTGGAGAGTCATATGCAGGAAACATATCTAATTATATTCTAGGGAAGCTCTAAGGATGATGAATAAAGAAACATCGAGGACGATGTTGAACTTAAGGGGGGGTGTATCTCATGTACCCCAATTTCAATAACATTTTATGTTTAAAAATATTATATTTTACTTTTATTGTAAAGTTTATGACTATTGACCAAGTGGGGTCAAGGATGACTGTAATTAATTATGTTGAATATTTTATTATTTAATAAATAANGTTATTGAATGATTTTTCACTGACCCACTAGGAGGAATAGACTGAGGTGAGAGCAAACTGACACATGGTAGCATCCTTAATCACTTCTAGTTGTTGTAGGGGGAAACTTCCCTGATTTTGTGGTCATGTTCCCTAAGAAATTAGAATAGAGTAGGTGTCTCATTAATTAAAAAAACTGACCAAAAAGACATAGGCATGCATATATCTATCCATCGAATTTAGCAGGGGGTTGTTCATTCTTTACCTTGTAAAATTTCTAAAGTTGAGAAAGGACACAACATATTCGATGAGGAGAAAGTTAGAATTGGGTTGAGTGATTAAGATTGCATCCAGAACTAGTGCAGCCACATAGCTGAGTTCTACACTGTTGAGGACAGAAGTACTGTTGTTAAGTACTATCGTTGAGTTGCAGGGGTATTTAATCCTATTTCTTCACATAGTGCATTCATCTTGGGGGATCAGTGGACAGGCTCAGGGGTCCTAAGACAAGTAATTGAGCTATCTTCAGGGAAAGGTTGGGTGGAATAGGATCCTTGGGTTGTTTTTCTCTTCTACAAATTACAGGTCCCATTGTGTTATCTTATTTATTTATGTTCAACAAATTACTTGAATGAAAGCAACCATGTTTAGTTTTTCTATTATTACTTAGATACTATGAATCTGATAGTAGAATGTTTAAGTTTGCAATTTATTCAGAAAAATTTACTTGTATATGATTATCTGAATAAATGAACTTAGAATTAGAAATGATTTATTAATGAGAAAAAATCTTTTCTGCATTTTTCCACTCATCTTACGATGACGTACTCTAGTACAACAGGATTGTTTAGTTGTAGATAGGAATGATTATACCTGATAAAATGATCTAAACTGTTATCAAATTGTAGAGTCTACATAGAAATGAATCAATAATATTTCCTTCTGATAAGTTACTAGAAATATCTTCAAGTAACTGATTTAACTTTGGAAGATTTTTACTATTATTTTTCCAGCTATTTTATCATAATAATCCATTTCTAGAATATGGCATTTTATACAAAACCTCTAAGGATATTACATAGAGTTCATTATAGTATGTTTTTGTCACATAGTCATTAAACTGTGTATAGTATAATATAATAATAATTATTGTAATACAAACTATTTATTTACACTTAGTAAAGAAAAACCATCCATTATTCTAATACTTTAATACCTGAATTATAAAAAAGTATTCTAGCTATGTTATAGTAAATATTGCACAGTTAAACCTCCAACCGTTTCTTTTAAAACATCCAACACTGTAAGTTCATGATGAACGGTCAATAGGATGAAAAAGGTTAACATTATAACACCTATTGTATTATAGTACATAAATTATGAACCTCGTAAACCAAATTGTAAACAATCAATATAAGATTAATATTATTATTCATATTTGCAAACTGTTCTTTCTAAACCCTACTCATTAATACAATCCTTCACATCCATTTACAGAACCTATTTACTGCAGCTAGTGAATAATTAAAATATTCAACTATATACTTAAGATAAGGTACACTCTTACCTCCTAAAATTTATCCAACCGTTAAGTAAGTCGAAGGATATATTTTCCAGTTTCTCCAATTAAAAAGAAGACTATCATAATCTAACTACTTTTATACAAATATCGAAGATCAGAAGACAACCATCTAACATAAATATCAAATTTTTTTATTAAAACCCAAACCCTAGGTTAATCCTTATGGTACCATTTGCGCAATTAGAATTTCAAACAACTAACATTGCCAATGGCCTCAACCAATTTGCAATTGTAGAATAATTTACAAACATATTGTTGTCATAGAAAAACAACCATTTACCAAGCATAATTCATCATACATCCAAAAGTACTAAAGGAAACCAAATGCTAACAGATATTTACACTACGGTCGTAAGCTTTGCCTTTTAAAAACAAAATAATTATAAACAAAGTCTTCATTTTATCAAGAAATTAACCAATACAGTCGCCACAGGGTTCAACTCATAAAACTAAAATGCATTAACGGTTCATACCCTCAAAAGAGTTAAAGTGGTTGAGCAAAAGGCCGAGGAAGATCCCTTATAGCTTAAACATAGCATGAACAATGAATATAAAACCTTGGAACATTCTTTATGTTAACCCTAAACCTTTATTACAAGAGTCATAGCTCACCTGTGAAACCATAAGGTTTTTCAGTAAGGATGACCTTACGGCCTCCACCATTTTCTTTTACAAAACCAAAGGGAAATCTGCTACAAGCATTTTGAACACCGTAATAACATATTACAAATACCATCGGCAACACTGCAGACACAATCAACGAAGGGTACCCAAGGTTGGGACCGAGCCTTATCGAGCCTATATTGCTCACACCCTTCAGCTTCAGAATATTTGATTTCAACACTCGACTGGGTATTTCCAAGTATTTTCACCTACCATCAAACAAACAACAACTTCGAATTGTTAGTATATAGCTTGGTATAGATAATAATAAGTAAACAAAAGAAAAATGCTAGGATGATTCTTATGACTCACCAGTTTTAGCATCAATCTTGTTAACGCCACGATCGAGCTCGAATAAAACAATAATGGCGAAGAACCATAACATCAAACTTGCTAATTCCATCGGCAAGACAAGAACGATAGCTATTGTAAAGACCTAATGAGGCCGAGGGCTTGTCGACCTGTTCCTCCACCCAAAAAAACAAATGTTTAAGCCAAACATGTTTAGGGATAACTTGAATGTTGTTGGTAGTTGATTAGTGTTTAACACCCAAAACCCTCCATCTAGAGAGAATCCACCACATGGATCCCACTACCATTAAAATATTTATTTGCTTGATATAGTTTGAACTTGCATGTTAACCTTGCAATTTGTGTATAAGTAATATCATTACCTTTGATAACAATAAACAATTCATTTTTATGCATAATGGAGTTTTATCTAGGTTGTAATGTCATTTTATGCATCGAATTCATGCTTAGGGTAGTTTTGGTTATATTTTGTAGTTAATCTATAGTTTCCAAAATAATAATGATAATTTTATGGCTTAGGAAGTTCTAGGATTAACATGGTTAAAGACCATAGTTATAAAACAATGGGAATGTATTCTAGTATTACAAAGAACTAAAAGCATGTTGATAATTATATACAATCAATCATATCATTTATTTGTTTAAAACAAATGATCACCCTATCAACTCCACTTGCTACCTAGGTAGAATAGTCCTTGCTATATGCCTAGGAATTCTTACGCTTTCACAATCTAGACTATAAATCGAGTTTAAAGGATCATTCCTAACTTACTCTTTTAGTCTTCTAAGCCTTAAATTTTTTACATTGTAAACCTTGAAGTATGTTTTTACCTGTCAGTTCTATCCACGCATCAGATATGCATTATCTTTGAAAAAGCTAATTAAGCCTCAAGCTAACCTCAGACCCCCTTTAGTAAGAAAAGAAAATAACCATCCTAATCATACACATTCTTACAAATAAACCAATGATCCGAATCCAATAATTCTTAACTCATTAACTTTTGATAAATAGTTTTTTCAAGACTGAAAATCAATACAGATTGAGTACGATTAGTGGCATGCAAATTATAAGTTAGTAAGTAAATTATGTAGCCTTTTAGTTACAGTTAACTAAAGAGTATTAACTCCTAAGTTTTTCTCTTTATGTCTTGTCTTTGTAAACTATATGTTAACTAGACTAAAGTTTATTATTAAACTAGCATTCTGGCTATGATTTAGCATTTAATATCACATAGAAAAAAATTAAATTATTTTTTTGTGAATTTTGGAGATGTTACACCTAAACTATCCTCTAAAGTTTCAATGTCAAAAGGAGCAAGTTCATCGACTATGTCCATGTTTGATTCCTGATATGATGAAGATTCTTCAGATTCGGTTTGATGGTGTACTTTTCCAATAATATTGTTTAAGTTCAAAGGTAGTTCTTTTTCTGAGTCAATGTGGTTTCGTTCTTGTATTTTCCTCCACGATGGAGCATGGAATTCAAAATCTAGTGACTCAACATGATACTTCCTTGAATGGTGGATTGAGAGGTTAGACACTTTGAATTTTAAGGAAGGACTTGTTTATTATGATATGTAAAATACAAGCAAACAAACCTAAGGATAACTACACTCAACAAAATAAAAGAGTTCACACAACTAAATTCGTCCTAAGAAAATCAACAAGCAAACTACTTTTCCAAAAAAATGAATTTTGGTGAAAAGATGAATTAGAGGGCATTATGAAATCATAGATAATGAGGGGTTTCAAGCCTAAAAAATTACTAGTATGAATGAATAATAAAAATTACACTAATATTCCCTACAACAATCACTAAGGGTTCTAGTATTAGCATTTCGCCAACACCCTCCTAAGGAGCTTAATGGATATTATGTATGTCTTAGGTACTGCAAGTTCCCCCCACTTGCATAGCCCATGTGGTGTCCTAGGAACAACAACTATTGTTACCACTTCATAATCAATGACTGTACATAACCGTTGTAAGTCAAGATAAATCACATAGACCAGATACTCCAATAAAGTGGTGTCACCCTGAGGACTTGTCACTTTACGAAAATAGTGTAGTGTGATTTTATCCCATGAGTAAATAAAAGGGCAGGGAGGGGAACCACTCTTAATTATTCATCTTGACCTCATACTTGACACATGTTTTAGAAGTGCTTTCCCACTAAGCTCTCTTTGCTACCAATGTATTTTCATTGTTTAGTGGTTCCTAGATTTGAAATTTTTTGGCCCCGCAGAGGTTAAATATTCAATCCTAATCCAAGGGCCTAGATTAATCTTATTGGTTACATATCAAAATAAAGTCTTGATTATTTTTATATTAAAACATTGATTTTAGGGTAATTTGCTTAGTTTCAAAGGTATGATGGTGAAACTAATGGTGTTTATGTGACTCAATATATGGAACAAATCAATGCATATATTCTTACAAAATTCATGATTTCAATTTGATGAACACTCTAAAATGTTGGAAAGTAAGAGGTTTTTCCTATGTAATATGCAATCTTTAAAAGCTAAATCACTATTTCAAATTGGAAAAATAAGTTTTTTTAAAGTGACAATGCGTCATTATCTTTCTTATTTCAAAAGGTTTCCAAATATTCAAAAAAAGGTTTCAAAGATTCATTCAAACATATGACATGCTTAAATTAACTCAATTCAACTGATTGAAAAATAAAATTGTCAAAGTGAAATGTTTTAATGTTTTTTCCTTTTCCAAGAATCCTTCAAACTAATGCAAAATAAGGAAACATGATTTTTTCAATTTGCAAATTACATGCAACTTTTATCAAATGTTGAAATTAAAGTTCCAAATCTAATGACATCATCAACTCAAATGTTCCAAATCATCATTTCAAAAGCTCCAAAACAATCATGCAAGAGTTCCAAACCATTCATGTAATAGTTCCAAACATCAATTCAAGAGTTCCAAATCAAAATTTTAAGAGTTTGGAGACAACATTCAAGAGTTCCAAAAAAATCAAATAGAGAGTTCCAAATAAGAAATTTACCTAATCGCAAAGCGATTTCTTCAATATTAGAATTCCAAAAATGAAAGTTTTCCTCAAGTGATTGAATTTAAATCTCTTTATACTTGAGATCCTTTTTTCCAATGTGCAATATAACAAAAGTCGCAAGCGTAGAAGATACACAAAAGTGAGATATGTTTTTAAAACTCAAATTGCTTTACACTTGAGATCATTGTTTCTCATATGCAAGATCGCACAAAGGTGGAACACACATAGAGGATATGCAGAGATAAAATATGCTTCTAAAACTAAAATCAAACATTCCACAACTTGCAAAAATAAATTAATATTTCACTTCCCAAATCAATTTTTTTATGTATTACAATTGATAAAAAGCTTTCTCAAGCAAGCAATTGAATATCACCCAATAATATGTTTTTTGATTCAACACCATTGTTCTTAAAATTTATGAAGGGAAGAGAAAATTTGTTTGTAATTTTGAATAAAATGGCAATTGAAACACCAATATATTCTAACTACTACTAGTCAAGCACCAAAATGAAATGCTCCAAATTAACAAATTGAATACAATTTCAATGCAATTGTTCTTATTGATGGAGGAGTTAATTTGATTTTTTTTAAATAAAATACTTATAGTCCTATTGGCATTAAATTAGAAGACAATAAAGGATTTAAATAATGCTCCCTTCCAATATTAGAATATCTAAAATTCATATCAACACTCTCGTTTGCAAAAACTCATGCAATCACTATGCAAATTTTCAATATTTGAGAGACAATGAAGTGAAAATGTCCAAAATAGTGGGCTGAAATGCCTTAATAAATTCCATAAACTTACTCTAAATCAAATAAAAATAGTTCCAATAGATATTAAATGTAATCTCTTCCCCAATTTGCATGAAACATGGCTTATAGTGAAGTAAAGTGCAAGCAGTTGTTGTAGATGAAAAACTAAGTAACTAATATCAAGACACTAAAATCATGCATGAAATTGATCCATTGAGTAATAAAACAAGGTTTCCATTACCTACAAGCTATGGGGAATAATTTTAGTTCAATGGTTTAGGAATTTTTTTTGAGAAAAGAACCTTAAAGTGGAAAAAGTGACAAAAATCCCCAAATGACCAAGCAATGCTGAAACTAGGTCAAGCATGCAAAATCAAAGAAAACCAAGATGAAATAGGGATTAGATATATTATAATCTAAATAAAATAACTATAGGAGAATGAAAATGATAATAAGATGAAATAGGGATTAGATATATTATAATCTAAATAAAATAATTATAGGAGAATGAACATGATAATTTCAAACCATATGTACTCTCACAATTCAAACATCATGCCAAACTAGAGGTGGGAAAATCAATTTTCAAGTCAAATGGACACCTACATGGGACATTTCTCTTCTAACACTATCAATAGGTGATGCAACATGTGATTATACCCCCCAGGGAAATTGGAAAAAATGATGAATAGGGGAGCATCGCTTTTTCTCTAACTAGGTAGGTTAATGTTTTTTAAACATGAGAAAAAAGTGCATCCAAGAGTGAAATTGAATTTTTTGAACTATAAAATGGGTATAATTACTCCAAATGAAATCAAAACTTTCGTAATCACTCCTAGAAGGATTATAAACTAATTTAAATAAAATTTATATAGAAATATTAAGCAAGAACACCAAAATTTGTGAGGGGAAGTCTTAAAGAGCAAGTCCCCTCCTTGGTGGAGTCACCATTATAATAGGTGGAGAATCAGTAACAGAGCTCTATAGCAAGGATAAGAGATATTTACTTTACTAATGGGTTGGTCAATTCCATTTTCAGAACTACAAAAATATTAATTGACAACCATCCATATATATCTATAATTTATTCAAGGGTTTGAGTTAGGGTGAGAAGAGAGAAAAATACCTCTTGTAGCGTGTCATTTGGGGAATGTTTTTGGAGAAACATTTGCTTGCTTGACACTCTTAAATGTTGTATGCTCTTGATGATATCCTTAGCACCTGCAAAATTTATCCACAATAGGTTTCGTCCATCCTACTAACAAAAAATATCATGATATTTGAATCAAACTAGACCTAACACTCTAGAAATTACTAAACACAAGTGTTTGGAAGACAATTGAATCCTTTCATATTCATTCAAATAAGAGTGGAAGATTACAACATTATCATGAGATGCTTCCTCCTCCTTTGTTATAGGTGCCCTCCTCTACTTCCTAGCTCTTTGATCACCAAAAGGATGAAGCAAAATAATCTCTCACCAATTCACTATAATAACTTTTATCTTCAATCATTCCTCTCAAAATCTTCCCCCAAGTAGCTCTTAAATAGATTCTGGATTTGGGTGTTTAGGATAAAAATTAAAACGTGGGATAGAATCCCAATTCATTATTTTCATTTATTTCTTTCACACTTATATTTTTCATATTTTTAATAACGTTCATGATATTTTGAGATTTTTGCACTAAAATGACATGTTTCATGACATTCTAACCACTTGAAGCTTGTGTTTTTTTATTAGCTCATCTTAGGAAAATTAAATTACTATAGATTCCCCTCATTGTTATTTGTTTATAACCAAGTACCGTTTTTCTAGGCTCTCTCAATAACCACATGCACCTTTCTTCTAGGCTCTCTAAATAACCATGTGCACCTTTCTTTTAGGAAGGTAGAAGTTGGGCTATGATATTTGGGCTCTTTTAGCATTCTATATCAATATTCATGTTGTATATGAACTTGGTACATGCTTTTAGCTCACGCATTTAAGGGTGTTAAATATTGTGTTAACAATATCCCCACATTAGGTCTTGAATCCCTTGGGAATATACAACTATATAACACATGGGCAAACACTACTAAGTGGGTTTGGTAGTAGAATACAATCAAATCATTTTCCAAATGTTTCCATCCATCATCAGTAATTCCCTCTATAAACCAATCTATGTCTTAGCATATCCCCTTTAGGATCACCTTGGCTCTTTCTCTCCTAAACTTTGCTTGGGGGGGTAGGGTCGAGTCCTTTGAACCCACCACACAATATATTAAATTTTACTAGTGGAAGAGCACCCACATTTTCACACACATCAGATGAATCATTAGTATCATGATCACATCATAAAATCTAGCTATCATCTATGCTAGTTCTGTAAACATGTTTATAATATTAATGCATCAATAATACATATTATCTTGTAGGCCTATGAGGTAGGTCGTAGTATCTCTAGGTCTCCCCTGAAGTCCATCGATGCATAGGGATAACCCTTGATGACTATTTGGAGCTTCCTCCGCTATGAAAAGAATCCCCGATTGAATATCCTACCCATCACACCACCTATTCTTGAAGCATCAACTCTCCCCATCAATGCATCCTAGGCTCCATATGCCTGCTATCTTTTATTGCAATGTGAGATCATAGTGTAGGAACTCTCTCAAAGAATAATTCATAAATAAAGTGGTGAAATCAAAGTCATCAATCGTGTCGGCTGTAGTGGTTCACCTAGTTCCGAAACACTATCAAGAAAACATGGGCCCACCCAAAGTAGGTCACATTTGGCACCTGCTCAACCACAAGCATCTGATCACCAGATATCTTGTTGGTCCCACTTGATCCCAATATAAATCCTACCTTCATTGCTTGTTTCTCTAGACTCTCTATGTTCACCTGAAGGATCCATGTAACTTCCTTCCATCCACATAGTTACGAGCCAAAATATCCTCCATGACAACATCTTATGGACGCACAGGATGAGTATCTCATATGACCCCCAGTCATGGGAGGATTGTCATGAAATACATGTCTTATTGAGTGAGATATATCCATTCAACATGTATGATGAAATATTTCATATCATGGTCCCAATACTCAATAACCTTATTCAACAGTAGACCTATTGATCTCATCAAAGGGTTCTCAATAAACTTGAGAAACCTATTTTGTGAAAGGCTATTTCTAATAGAGTTATCATTGCAGATTCCATGCTTGATATTTGCAACATCCATCTTCCTCTAGTTCATCCTCATACTACATTACATCATAAAAAAGGGCCAGCCAACAATTTAAATCAACATATTGAATGAGGTCGACAACTTTCTCAATGAAATCTACGACCTAGGTCACACTTGGTCAGGAAAAACTGGAAACTTGATTCGATGTTTCTTCACTAGTTGTGACTTAGTCTCCACTATTGAAGGAAATCCCATGACCTTGGTAGTTGGGATTCCTCTGAAAGTCATAGATCGACCCTAAAAACATCAAGGGGTTCTCCAAGGACCCCTAGAAGCGTAATTCAAGAAACCAAATGAACAAAATTGAAGAGGAGGATGTGACCACTAACCTGTAAGACATGAAATCCAATTCTAACCATCGAATCAATATAAATTAACATCTAATGATCTAGTCTCTCCACACAGCTCTAATGGTGAACAATGAAAATGACACCTAGTTTGACGGGGCCATCCCTATTTAAGTTCATTTAGAACATGTTTATATTCTAAGCCTCAAGGTCTCATACGACATCCATTTTCCACATCATTCACACCATTGGAATAGTGGTTCCATGCTCTTCTCAATTATGTGATATGTTTCTATGATTGAGATATTTTTTTAGGGACATTTTTTGTCCTCCTTGTTTTGCATTTATGTAATTTGGGCCATTTTTCTATGTTATATGCTACTTGTACATTTATTTTGATTTCCATATTCACTTTTATGCTTTGGTATCATTCATATGTGTATAAGTCTAGGTTGCAACAAGATCCTTTCATTTCAGACCGCAACCACTCCCTACATGAATACTTCTTAAGAATAGCATATATAGGTTATTCCACTTTGTAGAACATCATGTGCATCAACCTTGTTCATCCCCTCTATTCCTTTAGGACTCCCTTTGTTAAGATAAGTGAAATAGCCTATCCACACTATCATTCTCCCTTACCCAGTTGTTACAGAGAATATTTCCTATGGCTTGGGGTAGACCACAACACACATGATGACACCATAAATAAACCAATTTCCAATCATGCTAAATATACAAGCGAAACTAATACTAAGGGACCAAGGCGGAATACCTTATTTCGGATGTTCAATGTAGATCCTCGTTGAGATTTCAATCAAACTTGTACCTACACATTACCCTCAACAACAACACAATATACAAGCATGATATATGTAAAACGTTATAATCTAATCGAGCATGTTATATTCCAATACATAATAAAAGTAATTGCATCCATGGATAGAAAATATTGATAATTAACACATGCAATGGACGAGAAATGAACATTTATATTAATATGAATAGAGATAAAGATGACAAAATCTGTCGATGCCTCGTCGGAATCGAGAAACTGAATCCTTCCACCTGGGTCTCCACCGATTCAATCCTCCATATAAAGGAAAGCTCACAAAGATCAAGGAAAGCTTGGGAAATAACAATAATGGCTGCTTCAAGGACAAAGAGATGCAGAATCTACAAGTACATAAGAATGGGGCACAATTCCAGTATAGTATATTTTCTCTCCAAGTTATCCTCCTCTAATGCTTCATAGTAGCTCAATATATATCCCTTCAATAGTAGGTGGCGGGTCGAAGTGGAGCGTTTATCGACATATGGAAGGTCAAGGGACAAGTCCTTCATTACTTAGTGGGGGAAAACTCCAAATTTTTTTTGTTTTTGAGCACATTTCCCAATGTACATGGGTGATAGTGGTGAAAGCTACATATACGCAGGTTGTAGACTTGTGACCCACGTACATATATATGTGTGTGTGTGTTTGTGTTTGTGTGTCTTTTAAGGGGTTCCACTGGAGCATCAGGGTCATAGTAATAAAAAAGGGGTAAAAGGAGTCTACATAGGGACAAGGACAGGCCATCAAATCATGATGTATTAGGTGTGTAAAATCAAGCCATAACAGATTCCCGCTAACGCGTAAGGGCATAGGCATACATGATGGCCGGCATACATTATAATAGCCCCAAAAGTGGAGTAATGAAGACCTAGGTGGAAAAAACCAGCCACTCATCAATAAAATACAATAATAGATCTCTACATATGACTGCAAAGACATAACAGTCCTGCATACATAAGAGTACAATGTCCATGAATAGGTATAATAGACATATGTCATGAGTGTTCATCACCATGTACGATATATAGTGATGTAAGGTCTCCATACTAAATAAAGACATCAAATGGTACATTGGAATATGGTCATTAGAGGTGAAATCTCATAGATACTGGTACGATCAAGGAGGTATCATATATGGAATGCCACCAATCTCGGAGCTCTTCGACACAAATCACCACTAGTACATGTACCATCATGCAAATAAAGGTGTTGTAGTTGAACATGATGGACCATCATCTGATTACCAATCATTGATGTATACCATTAACAGAAGCAAGATATCCCACCGATAATGATAATGGAAATCAAGTTACATAGTTCAAACAAACAAGTTTTAACAGATGTTTCGAGGTCAAAGACTTGAGGGAATCCATCGATCAGGGGACATTGATGTGCTCCAAATCTGCTGATGGCAAGGGAACTTTCCATTGATGACTACAAGTCTCAAGGAACTCAATGGACTCTAGATCCCTATTCCAGAATAGAAGTTATGAAGTCGATGGAATGGAATCCACTGGAAGGAGGGCATTAAAACATCCCCCATCAACCAACACGAGGTACATAGCAACACTCAATAATTTGGAAGAACATGAACAAGATGCGCACAAACTAATAACAATTGTATCAAGAATGACCAACATGCATAGAAAAGATAACTGAGGAATGGTCGATTCAAGCTAAAACTTCCTTCAAACAAGAGGATAAGGAAGATGAAGACTAATAGGCAGCATAGACTCACAATGCATACTGGGACAACTCTATGACACAAGAGCTATCAACAGAGGCTCCAAAGGGACCGAAAGCATAACCACTCGATGGAGAAATATCACAATAATGAGTACAACTCCTAAATCCATACTAGTAACCCAACCAATGGATGAATGTATTGTGCTCTATTCGAAGGTGACATGACACAACAACTGCCAATAGAAAGTAATAATTTACCATCTGGCTTTTTATGTTTTATGATTTTTTGTTCTTTTTCATATTTGGAAAGCTTGAAAAAGAATAAAATTTCTTATAGTACACCAAGGAGGAAACGAGTGTCCAGGAAAGAAAACTAGTTCTAAGTAGCGACACATACCTAAGCTCAATTTGCAAGGAAGCATATGCAGGATAAGGACACTTGGGGGGATGTCTCCTCTAAGTAAAGGATAATCAAGCTACAAAAGATATATCAAAGGATCTACTTGGGTAGGATTGAGGCAAGATCATGCTATATGTCTTATAAATTGAAGCTGGGAGCTGACATAAAGCTCAATACAACAAGTGAACGTATGCACATGCAGTTACAACTTGATACAAACAAGAGTCCCAATAGGATATGGATAGCATAAATTTAAAGAAAGAACATGAAGGTATTTATTCAAAGACATGGTAGGATGACAAGGGAATCCAATACCTAAAGGAGGACGCTCAACATGGGAACCAAATGGAAAAATAGGATCTAACTAGGCAACCCATGATAGGAAAAGCTCTACCACTTACGTAATTCCACTTCTAGTAGCAGTATGAAGGTCATGTGTCATCGTGAAGTGGGTTCATACCTATGGTTAAGCTGATATGGCCATAGGATAATGCAATATGCATGTGGAAAAATTAATGATCCTATCCTATATGCTAGTTTAGTAATATACCTGCCATAGGCATGACCGAGCTCAAAACTCAATGAGAGTGAACAAAGAATGGATCCTACACAACGACATAAGTCCAAAATAGTTTCACAAAGTCAGTAGATAGTCCAAAATATAATATATAGGGAGGATTGTTCATGAGAAAAGAATTTAAAGGAAATGGTGCAATGGACGATGGGAGGATTTAGTAGTATACCCAACGTGCATGTATCCACTACCACCCCCATGAGAGTGGATGATGGTGTTAATACCTGATGAAGTAAGTGAAAATTCTCCAACAAATGGAGTAGAAGGTGGATTATGGCCAATTCCAAATTGATGCGAAAGGTAAGGGGCTGTCGTGCCCCCTAGTCCAACACTAGGGTCCGCACTAGAACCTGGAGCGGGTGACGAGATACTAGTAATGATGTTTAGCATGTCGAACGCAAAAGGACTGAAACTCAAGGGAAAATAAAGGGACTCAAGTAACCACAATCCCAAAATTCAGCTAGTGCACATAGAGAACACCCCTAAGTAAAACCACGTTAGATGGAAACAAGCAGAGAGGGAGGATAAATGAGCTCCCAAATGCATCAGGTATGTCTCACCTAGTAGAGTCCTGAGACTCCCATACACTACAAGCATAGTTTTGTAACCAATTATAGTGGCCCTCAACTTCAATGTATATAGCGACTGTGATTTCTGACCCGTACTTGGCCAGGACACTTGCATAATAACCTCTACAAGTACCCCCTATGATACATAGTTAAGGAAACTAAGGTCACCCAAATATAAACAATGCTCAAGAGGACAGTCGCAAGAGGGGTCTACCGTATGGGCAGGGTAACAAAGGTTGAAGTTCGAAAGAAAAAAATGTACCTCAAAATCCCCAGATCCGAATATGATCCAGAAAATATATTTGATGCTCAACAAAAATTGGAAAGGGGTCATCCCCACCAAAAACATGTGTGTTTCCTCATGTTTAACTTCTGTGTAAAAGGAGCCTCCTGAGAACACTAATTATACCAAGGATTTCACTTCTCAGCTGGACAGAAAACCTAAATGTGTTGTTTCATAGTCTTTTAAATATTTACTCATGACACCCTATTCCAATTCTCTACAATCCTAAGCTTTTTGGTGCACCTCTATCAAATAAAAATGTGTAATCAATTTTAATTTAAGCGTTAATTTTAAGGATGTGATTACTCAAGGGTAATGAACATGCAAATAGATAGTAATGTTATGGGTCAACAATGAAGTAAATATGCACACTTGAAAAACAATGCCAAGTGCAACCTGTTTTTAATCATGAAAAAGGGGGTATACTACTACATGTAATGCAAATAAAATCATTCCTTCCAAATTCCAATGCAATGCTTCCTATATGAAATCCAAAACACTACTCTCAAACAAGTAACCCAATGCAAATACCTCCTTAAATGCATATGTGAGATGCAAGTAAGTATGCAACTATAGAATTATTTTGTATTTTCAATATAAGAGAATGAAAATGCAATACAAGTCATTACAATTATCATTCCTTGCATCAAGTAGCAAACACAAGCCAAACAATATATCGATACTAAAATACTAATGCACTAATGGAAAAACAAAAACGGAGATAACTCAACAAGAACAAATTTCAAAGAAAGAAAAATAATAAAAAGGAGGTATCCAGTCACAAAAGGAGAAATCAATAGACAATATTGGTACCCAGGAAGACCCAACCACACTCAAAACCCACCCAACAACTTCCCACATGATCAAGAACTCAACCAAAATGGAGGATGTACACGCCAGTTCAAAGAACAATAGCGTATGTACACGACTAGGTAGAGGAAAACCTATGTATATACATGACTATATATATTCTGACCCATGTATACATATAAGAAAGTGGTAAAAAGCATTCCAAGGGTCAAAACACTCTAGGGGACTTCCATTGAGTGAACATACTCCAAAATGCGACACAAAAACAGGGAGAAACATAGAGAAAAGAAAGCAAACCAATGCACCCACACTCCAACAAAAAGGAAGTCCCCAGTGCAGTTTCCAATTCTGTTACGGAGAATATTTCCTATGGCTTGGGGTAGACCACAACAGACATGATGACACCAGAAATAAACCCATTTGCAATCATGCTAAATATACAAGAGAAACTAAAACCAAGGGACCAAGGGGACATGCCTTATTCCAGACATTCGATGTAGATCCTCGTTGATATTTTAATCAAACTTTTACCTACACATTTCCCTCAGCAACAATAAGATATACAAGCATGATATATGTAAAGCATTAGAATCTAATATAGCATGTTATATTCCAATACATAATCAAAGTAGTTACATCCATGGATAGAAAATATTTATAATTACTCATGCAATGGATGAGAAAAGGATATTTTTATTGATATGAATAGAGATAAAGATGACAAACTTTGTCGACACCTCGTCGGAATTGAGAAACTGAGTCCCTCCACCTGGGCCTCCACCACTTCAATCCTCCATACAAAGGAAAGCTCACAAAGATCAAGGGAAGCTTAGGAAATAACACTAATGGTTTCTTTAAGGACAAAGGGATGCATAATCAAGTACATAAGAATGGGGAACAATTCCACTATAGTATATTTTCTCTCCAAGTTCTCCTCCTCTAATGATTCATAGTAGCTCAATATAAAGCCCTTTAATAGGAGTTGAAGGTTGAAGTGGAGCGTTTCACGACATATGGAAGGTCAAGGGACAAGTCCTTTGTTAGTTAGTGGGGGAAAACTCCAAATATTTTTTGTTTTTTAGCACATTTCCATATGTACACGGGTGACAATGGTGTAAGTTGAGTAGACGTGCGTTGTAGACTTGTGACCCACGTATATATATAAAAATGTATTTTAAGGGGTTCCATTAGAGCATAAGGGTCATAGTGAGAAAACAGGGATAAAATGATTCTGCAAAGGGACAAGGATATTCCATCAAAGCATGATGTATCAGGTGTGTCAAATCATGCTATAACACCAGTAGTAGAGCCTCCCTCACATTGGTGCCACCTTTTATTGCCCCTTTCCATTTGACACCCATGTTATTATTATTCTTGTGCGATTGGGAGTACATATAGTATGTGATCTTGCACTTATCTAAATATTACTCTATCAGCATCACTCATTTCCCTACCCACAGACTCCCACTATTATGGCCATTGTGGCATTTTGATGTTTCATGTTGCATATCCATGATCCCACCACTCCATCCATACTACAAAAGTTACGTTGTTCTGCTACCATTCATCATCCTGCAATGAGATTACCATAAATTTCCTACCCCTCCATCAGCTCCATCTATTTAATCCATTCGTAAATTCAATTTTTCATTCATTAGACACTTATTTCCTTTACTTTACCCCTTATCTCATTGAGGTGGCCACCCACCTAGGAAACGATAATACAACGGTGTTTTTAAGCACCCCATTTTCTCTAATGTTTTGACATCTAGGAATCCATGAAATTTGAGTACTCTTTTGTACTCCATATTTTGTACCCAAGTGTTAGACAAACCATTCAAAAATAGTACTCCTCATCACTCCTACAGATCGTGTATTGTTGCATTTTGTGGAAGTGGCATGGGTCTCTTTGAAATCCCTTCAGTCATATGCTTCATGTGGAATTTGGGTTGCTTTGGCGAAAATGTTTGGAATCCCTCCAGGTCCATGCTTCATATGGTATCTAGTTCAACATGCATTTATTTGGACCTATTTCATTCATATTCAATTATTTAGGTCACCTTTGAGGAGTCAAATTCCTATATTCTCCTTCAGGATCTTGGTCCCCTTCAGTTTCAGTAGGGCATCCATTATTGTGATTCATCATTCCATTAAGATTCCATTGTTTTGACATGTGTTCTTTAGATCAACCATGGTTGGTCATTAGTATGTATCCATTGTATTTTAAACATGATTCCCTCATTGAGCCTCTTATGTACTCATTGTATCTTCAATAGGGGTCCCTCTTTGACCCTCATGATGTATTATATCCAAAAATTATTCATGTATCAATCATGCCCCTTTTGTCCTAGATCCCATTTTATATTGATATGTTGATATGAGCATGGTTATACTTGCATCATCCAAATATATTTGAGATTATATGCACCTCATCCATTTTGAGTATCATGTCTACAAGTATGGTCCTTTGTAGGCCCTTGGGAGGGTGATTTACCTCCTATGTGGTATTCATCTTCTATTTCATAGTCACCCCTTATCTCCTAGAAGTATGGAGGTCCTATGATGTATTTCTTCCATATCATGAGCTCCTGACCTCACACATCAGAGGGAAATCTATATAAAAACCATATTTTGTTATCTACCATGTCATCAACATAATTATTCATATACACCATCATTCCACATTATTGGTGCCATATTCCCACCTCATTCCATCCATATTACCTTGGGGAAGTGATAAAAAACCAAAAAAGTGAAATTCAATCTTGAATTGACCACCCTAGAAGGAGGTCATGGGTTTTAGCTCAAAATCAATGACTTAGGTCACAACTTTTCCCCCAAAGGCATGACTTGGTCCCAAAAAATTATTTTTGTCAAACATTCTCATTTCTTGCCTTGTTCATAAATAAAGGGCCAAAGGTGGGCACAAACCTTAATGTGGTCCAAGTTAGTTAATAGATATAGGTCCCAAAAACCTAATTTCTCCGTGACTATGAAATCAAAAAAATGGAGAATGTTCACATTGCTTCTAGATCCATCTCTTGGTGACCCTTGTACCTAGAAAATATTTCTCAAGATCCCTCATTTTACATATACAATTGTCGTCTCTTCAATCCATTATGCTACCAAAATGATCCCAGAACTAGGAGAAAGACACATCTTACATTCTACTTCATCTAAAGGAGATTACCATTGGGAATATTGGATAGAAATTTAAAAATCATGAAGGAGACAAATAAACCTTCCCTTGGATAACTATAGGGGCCTTCCTTCCTCTTCACTATACCAAGCTGGTTGAAATATCCTGAAGGTAAGTCCTGATTTACTATGATTTTGATTATTTCCTTTATGGTGGAACTAGGTTCCTAGACCATGAACCATGTATACTATGATGTTTATTATTTAAATTATTACTATTATTATCATTATAATTAATAATGGCACAAAATGACAATGACATTGGTAGGGGGTCCTAGAATGTCATATGAGAAGGGGTTGGGGTTAGGAGTTGTGAATCCTATTAACAATAATCTTCCCCACCTAATTTTATTAATTTTGGACCATGGGAGACCTAAACCCCATAATTAATTTTTTTCATGCAGATGTATCCACTAATTGCACTCTCACTGGTAAGAATATTCCTCATCTAGTTGGTAATGGGGCCACTATCACTTCACTCATGTCTTATGCACCTAATTGATTATGTAGAGTCAATCATGAACCTAATTCTTGTAACTCCACTCTAATTAGAGTGTTTATTTAGTTAAATTGAGTTACTGTCAGTTAATTTGAGTTAATTTGAGTTAATATTGAGTTAATTTCAGTTAAATTGAGTTAATCAATACAATAAGTTAATATTAGTTAGTTTGAGTTTAACTAAATTATATTAAATTAATTTGAATTAGTTTGAGTTTAATTGAGTTACAGTGAGATAATTTGAGTCTGTCTCTAGTTACACTAATGCAACTGATAGCCAGTTGGAGTTAGTTGGATAATTGGAGTTTGGATTCAGTTAATTAATGTAATTTTATGGGTTAAAGTAAGTAATCTTTAGTTAATAATATGAATTTGAGTTGTATTTAGTGGATGAGAGTGATATTGGTCGAATTTGAGTTAGTCCTTGTGAATTTGAATTGTCTCTAGTGCATGGGAGTAAATTATGGGTGAATTTGAGTCACCCTCGTGCAGGAGGAGTAATTCAAGGGTGATTGAGAGTTAGTTAAGGTGGATTTGAGCTAATTTTGATGAAAATGAATGAGTCAAGGACTGGAAGTGTATTTGTTAGTGTTTTAGATTTAGTCTCAGTGGATTCAAATTACTCACTGAAGATGTGAATGGGTCAGTGAGTATTTGTTAGGAAGCTTTTGTGATCAGGAGTACTTCCTTAGTGGTCTAGAGTCACACTCTTGGAGGAAATATGAGTTAGCCTAAGGAGGTTAAAATCTCTTAGAGGTTTGGTTATTCATTGTTTGTGCATGTATAGGAGCAGATAAGAGAAGGATTTGGTATGGTTGTTAATGCCAAAGGGATATTTGGCCATTATACTTGCACAATTTTGCAGTGAATTTTTCTTACAGATCCAGAGGATCTAGTGAATCATTCTATTAGCCTTGGAGACTAATTCTTCATGTGTTTTGGATTCCCTTGTAGGGATCCATAGGGCGTATGTGCTAGTATTTTCTATGTGGTTTGAATTCGCTAGTAGGTATTTGACTTGTGGTTTCAGAAGAGTTGTTTCTCCTTTGTTTCAAATGCTCTAGTGGAGATTCAAGTCTATGCTTGACCTGGGAGGTCATAAATGTTGTTTTGTGAGATTATACAATAGGAGAGGGTGTCAATTTTGTGTATAAATCTCATCCTAGTTTCACTAGAACGTGAGGCAGAGGGGTGCAATCCTGGATGGGTGTCTAGGACCAGCTACTCTCTAGTATTGAATGCTTTAGTATATATTTTTCATGTCTCCATCCAAATAATACTATTTGAAAATAATGTTTCACAAACCTACTAGTTCCCTAGATTGAGGTGGAGACATAAATTTTGTAATAAGGAATCTATAGGACCCAAAAATACCTTAGTTTTTGATATTAACATTAAAATTGGTCACATGTGGGTCACATAAATAATAAATGTTATGAAAATAAGGTGCCATTGCTTCATGAATACAATTGGAAGCTTGTGGAGTCTTTGGGTGACTAAATTCCCCACACAATTGGCATGCCCTTCATCCAAATTCAAACCCAAGGGGAATGTAATGTTCTTAGAGGATGATGTGGTGTTACCTATCCTAGACTGAGCCAAAGAATTAAAATTATGAGAGGAGAGTAACTCCCATGGAATAGGAATAGAATAAGAAGACAATGTGTGCCACTTGGAAGGAGATTCCATGCACTCTATGACAACAAATGATGAAATATTATATGACAAATATGACAAATTCAAATATGATTGCAGAACTATGACAAATATTACATGAAATGGAAAAAAATATCCACCAATAGGTATCTCTTTGGAGTTAGAGGCAACCATTCGAATTGGGGAAATCTTTGGAGCATGAAGAAGAAGACACGTGTTATAGGAGTTACTAAACCACTAAGTTTAGTTGGAGGAAGCCTATGGAGGGAAATTAAACCTTAGTATTCCTCATGAAGTTAATAAAATTATGTCTTGAGGAAGGATAAATTTTTTTAATCAATTTTTAATTTGTCTTTGGAATTTTGGAGATCTTTTTCTTGTCCATTGCACGATGGGTGTTTACTCTCTCTACTTGAACCAATTTCGAGGGAGTTGGATTCCTTTCCAAGTTGGATGATGGAGAGGCCATTAATACATATAAATGGATATTATTTATGGTTTTCATTTACAATTTAAAGGTCCATACATCTTGATTTCTCATCTATCTCTCTATTCTCCATTCCCCCATACTCTCACGTTGATGGCGCACTTTTTGGAGTGGTGCTTTCTCTTTGCTGAGTCCATTTGATTCCCAAGATGAGTTATATGATTTATGGATCTGTAATAATTTTTAAATATTAAATGAAACTCTAAATCCAATAAATTCATATGTGAAAAGCTTGCATTCTCATTCCATTAAATAACTAGTTTTCATGAATTTGGTTTCCATATTGAAGGAGTTTTATATCATATTTGTATGAGGGATTTTACATGCGTTTTATTCTGTTGGGAAATAAATTTTTATTATATATATTACCTATATATTTCATCTTACTTTATGAAATATCTATTCTACTTTTCATGTGTCAAATTTGAGCTAGTAATGTGATTTCCCCTTAAGCAATTTCCTTGAAAGTTATCATACGAATGTTGCACATAATAATCAATTTGTATAGATATTAACCATTATTAATGACATAAATTTATTTATTATATTCATACCCATACTCTTTTCTTAAATTTTGGAGGGTTGTACTTGAGTTGGAGAGCCAGCTTGGCATCCACCCCTGGGGGGATTTTACCTCAATTTCCTAGGAAATTTGCACTTTCTCTCCTTAGACTCAAACCAAGTTTCAGAAGCTTAAACTCAGATAAAAAGTGTTCATAGGTAATATTGGTATGTTCTAATACTCATACTACCCTTTCATTTCAATATCGATACTGTTTGAAGTTAGTTGGAACCCCCTGCAGTCTTGACTAACAAAGCTTGAAAATTGCCCAAATTACTCTTTTCTACAAAATTCCAAGTAGGGACATTATAGTGGTCTCATAGAATGGTATTGGGACCGTTTGAATTTCTCTATTTATGTTTCTAGATGATTATCTCCCTCCATTATAGAATAAAACTGAAGACATTGTTAGTGGAAAAGAAGAAGGTGAAGAAATCAATTATTCTTTAGTGGTGATTAAGGATAAACTAGGAGTAGAATTTATGGATGAGAATGAGGAATTTAATAAACTAATGAATTCATATTTTTGTTAAGATTCCATATGCTAAGATATATAACATCAGTATTCAATTCAATTTCACAATAATAGCATATACATGATCACTGAAAGAAACACAATCACAAGATAGACACCGATTTATCCTCGGAAACCCTATAGGGGAAGAAAACCAAGCAAAAATTCCTATATATAGATGTATAAAAAGTACAAAGACAAAACCCCAAATAGGTGCTCTTTCTCCTTGCATATTTGTCTCTCTCTCTCTCTCTCCTATGCGCAATACATAAGTGAGTGTGTGTGTCCAAATGAGGAGCACACCACTTCTATTTATACTTTATCTTCCACTTGAATTTTTCCTTAACTAGGTTTCCCCCACTAGGACGATCTACATAGGAAGACACAAAACAATATAATATTACTTTTTGGAGGGTTCTATTGACCCAACTTACAACGAAGGTTTTACTTCATGACTCTATGATGACCAAATACAATAATAACATCCTGACTAAGGAATAAAACATCTTCAATAGATTGCAACAATTAAATACATTTAGAATATTCTTCGAAGTTACAATATTTCAACACTCACCCTTAAAGAAAAGGGTATTCTACTGACAACAACAACATCAAATGTAGGAGAAACGAGAAAGAGCAACATCAACATCATCAAGTTCGTACATTTATATGTCATTGGAATTTTTCTTCAACAAGCATCAGTAGTTGGAACAGTTATTGGAACATCTTCAACATATTCAGTACTAGAGCATCATATTCTATAACACTGAGTCTTCATCTTTTGCAACACTCGATCACTCAATCATCTACAACAACACTTAATCTTTCAATTAACAATAACATCATCTGCAACAACACTTGATCTTTCAATCAACAACAAAATCATCTTCAACAACATATCCTGCAACACACATGATCCAATTATGGGATGATCAATCTCTTTCACTTTAGGACATAATTCCAAGGATGATGCAATCCTATCCACATCACCGAGACAAAATTTTGAGGATCACTTTCGGACTAATGTCCAGGGATGATACAATCCCATCCACATCACGGATAAAAAATTATGTGGATCACTTTAGGACTAATGTCTAGGGATGATACAATCCCACCACATGACAAAGACAAAAGTATGCAGATCACTTTAGGACTAATGTCCAGGGATGATACAATCCCACCACGTCATGGAGACAAAATGTTGCATATCATTTTAGGACTAATGTCCTGGGATGTTACAATCCCACCACATCACAGAGACAAAAGTCTGTGGATCACTTTGGGACTAATGTCCATAGATGATACAATCCCACCACATCACAGAGACAAAAGTTTGCATATCACTTTAGAACTAATGTCTAGGGATGATACAATCCCACTGCAACATCATCAACCACATATCGGAGATAAAAGTCTATGGATCACTTTAGGGATAATTTCCAAGGATGATACAATCCCACTGTAACATCATCATCACTGATCCCCATTTCGAGGAAGTTCCTCCACTTCAACATCATCATCATTACTCCTCATTTCGAGGAAGTTCATTTCTAACTACACCAAGCTTATCACGAATTTATTCAAACGTTACTCGAGACAAAGGCTTAGTGAACACATCAACAAATTTCTCATTAGTGCTCAAATAATGGGGCTTTATAGCTCCTTATTTACCATATCCCATATGTAAAAATACCGGATTTCTATGTGCTTTGACTTATCATGGAAGACTGGGTTCTCTGTCATCTTTATACAACTCTGGTTGTCACATAGAATAATCGTGGTATCCAAATATAGGTCAAATATACCTGACATAAAATTTCAAATCCAAATGGATTCACAACTAAACACTATGGAAATTGAACCCAAGTGATAGAAAAATTGCACTCACAAAATTGCTCATCAAACATGCAAATTTACACACAAAGGAGACTGAAATTGGAGCATAACACTAATCTGTATTGAATAAGTGTACAATATCCAACCTTATGAAGTCATAGGCTGTTTCAATATATAATTACATGAGATATTCAAATGCATAAGGATGCCATTTGAAATAGTCAAAAAGTAGGCTTACTAAATCTAGTCAAATCCCCCATAGGTGCATAAAGCAGTTTCCAAATCTACCTAGAGGCTCACGAATTGGAAAAGTCAAGTAGGAAAGCTAATAAGTGATGGAAAGACAAATCATACATGATTTTATTAGGAGAAAAGAATGGAGGATGATGAGGGCAAAAAACAAGTCAACTGCACCTAGTCTTACTTTCCCTTTTGCCATAAATCTCAATAAAGGAGGCAACTTAGCAGCAAAAGTAGATATGCACTAGGGGGATCTGGAATAGAGAAGATATGATAAATGTGGATTCCATGAGGTTTCCTAGGCACTCCATGACTCAGTTTTAGCAAGTTTTACTTCTATGGCATGTGAAAGACAACTTGCATAGAGTGAAATATTGGAAACTAGGCAAATAAGACAAAAGTGGATTAATTAATGTCTAAGGTAGGCAACTATGGGTTGATTATTCTAAAACCCCCCGTTAATCCTGACTTTATGAGTAAATATTAGAAAAATACAGGGCCTAGAAACAAGTCTTAGTCACCCTTTACATACTACATGTCCATTTAACCAAGGAAAGAGGCAAAAACCCAGTGGGAAAATCCTCCCTTAAACATGGACAGTAAAACAAAATTTGAAAATATTGTCATCAATCATGCTTCACAGCATGATCAAAAATCCCCATTAGTTATTTGAGATTGCTGAATGTCTTCTCACAAAAAACTTTGGTGAATATGTCTGCTACTTGTTCTGAAGATGCACAGAAGAGTAGGTGAATGGTGCCATCATGCACAATCTGTCTGATGTAGTGCATATGGATCTCAATGTGTTTGGTTCTCTGTCTCTAAATTGGATCATTGCAGATTTGAATGGTACTATGATTATCACAATAGATAATAGTTGAAAACTCTGATTCGAATCCACACTCACCAAGTATCCCCTGCAACCATAAACATTGAGTTGCTGCATTTACAACTCCTCTGTACTCTGCTTCTGTAGATGAGAGTGCTATGGAACTCTGTTTCTTGCTTGACCAGCTGATTGGTCCTTCAGAAAGCATGAACACATATCATGATTTTGACTTTCGATCTGTGTTGTCACCTACCCAATCACTGTCAGTAAACCCAATCAAAGCAAGATCAGATTTAGCTTTGTAGAAGATCCCATGAGTTCTTGTTCCCTGAACAAAGTTAAGGATCCTTTTGGATGCTCTCCAATGGATATCATGAGGCTGATCCATGTATCTTGAAGCCACACTTACTACATAATAAATATTAGGTCGAGTGTGTGTAAGGTACAGCAAACACCCAATCAATTTCCTATACAGTGTATTATTTACCATAGCAGAAGAACCTGCTTCTTAAAGCTTAACTCCTGAAATCAAGGGAGTCTTGCTTGGATTGCAATCTTTCATGTTGAACTTGTTCAACAAATCTAAAGCATACTTGGATTGATGTACCTTTATTCCATGTTGGGATTGAGCAATTTTGAGACCCAAGAATTGGCTCAACAACCCCAAATCAGTCATAGAAAATGCATGGTTCATTGCATCCTTCAAGGTGGAAATTTATTTCTTTGAACTTCCTGTAATCAGAAGGTCATCCACATATAAGACAATAATCATCAAATAACCATGAATCAACTTCAAATAAACATTAGGATCAGACTTGCATCGAACAAAACTCAATGACAACAGAAAGCCATCAATCTTTAACCTGCACACAAAAGATCGATTAGACACAAACCCTTGAGGCTGCTGCATGTAAATCTCTTCAGTAAGATCTCCATTTAGGAAAGCACACTTCACATCCATGTGATGTACCTCCCACTGCTTCGAAGCTGCAATGGCTAAGGCTAGCCTGATGGAGTCCATATTTGCCATTGGTGCAAAGGTTTCATTGTAGTCAATACCATGTACCTGTGAGTAGCCCTTGGCTACCAATATTTCCTTATATTTCAAAGGTGAACCATCAGCAGAAAAAATATTTTTGAAAACCCACTTACATTGAACTAGCTTCCTCCCTAGGGAAAGATCAACTAGTTCCCAAGTGTTGTTCTTCTAGAGCGAGCCAAATTCTTCTTTCATGGTTGTTTTCCATCTTGGATCATGTGTTGCATCTTCATATGTCTGTGGGTCTGATCCAACCATCAAATAGTACTTCTTTGCAAACAAAGGGTCTTTCATACACAGGACACTCTCAAACTGAGATCTAGTCCTCCTAGGATCACTAGGATTTCCAGCTAGTTCCCCAACTGCATGAATGGTCTTTGCTTCCCATTTTGGTCTTGTAGGATTGTTAGGATCTGCAATTAAATCATAATTATCAGACATATTATAATCAGCAAACTCATTTGTCTCTTCACATACATTCAATGGTTCTAGTGGTGAATAAGACTCTCCAACTTCAATTGCTGCTAAAGGCTCTTCTTGGAACTGAACACTCCTTTCAATGAAGGCTTTGTTTGTGCTCAAGTTTATCAGCTTGTACCCTTTTGAATATTCAGAATACCCAACAAATAGGAACTCTTGGCTTTGGGGCTGTAAATCCTTTCTCTTTTCAGTTGGAATTCTAGCCCAAGCCTTTGAGCCAAAAATTTTGAAATGGGTCACATCTGGCTTGTGCCCACTCCATGCTTCGAAAGGAGTCATACCATCAAGCTATTTATGAGGCACCCTATTCTGGATATAGGATGCACAGTTTATAGCCTTGGCCCAAAAATTTGGTGGCAAAGTCTTAGCCTCCATCATACAGGTTGCCATCTCCTTCAGTGATCTGTTCTTTCTCTCAGCAGCACCATTTTGTTGTGGTGTGTAAGGGATTGAATTCTGCATCTGAATACCTACATCTTCACAATATTGAATGAACTCAGACTTGACATACTCACCACCATTTTCAGATCTGAGGATCTTGAGTCTCCTCCCAAACTAGTTTTCAACCAAAGCCTTAAAGACTTTGAAGAGGCCAAAAACTTCAGACTTATGCTTCAGGAAGTAAACCCAACAATACATGGAAAAGTAATCTATGAAGGTCAATGCATATTTTCCCTGACTCATTGACATATGAGGAAATGGACCAGATTAATCACTATGGATCAACTCAAGAGGTGAAAAGGTTCTCTCATGACTAGCTCTCTCAAATTTATGCTCTGGGTGTTTTCATAGGATACAACCTTGACAGACTCCCTTGTAAAACTTAATCTTAGGTAACCCTATGACAATTTATTTTTCACTTAGATTAGAAAGATACTTATAGTTAATATGGCCAAATATTTCATGCCAAAGCTTGCTTGCCTCATTAGCATGAATCAGAAGAGCAGAGGGGTTTGAGTAGGGTAGAAAAATGTGAAAACATGTATACCTTTGAAGTGTGATATGCAACTCCTTTTGCAATGACTTTACCATTCAAGATCTTTGTGATCTCAACATCATCAAGGGAGAATATGACCTTCTTTGGAGACCTTTGTGAGTCATCTGATACACTGACAAGAGGTTAGAGGCAAGACTTGGAACAAACAATACATTACTGAACTTACCATGGTCAAGATCAATCCTTCCTTTTCCCAAACTGTCAGTGAGAGAGTCATCTCCCAGCACTATCGGTGGACCTTTTGACATGTCAAGAGAGGAGAATTCCTCCTTGGTCGAAACCATATGTCTTGAAGCTCTAGAGTCTATGATGAAGCTAGGTGAGCTTGATGTGCTAACAACTAATGCATGTACTCTCTCTCTGTCCTCTAAATTTGATCCTCCTTCCCTCTTCTTTGAGCAATTAGGAAGGTAGATGTTATTCTTCTTTAGGAGTTGGGTCAACATGTCAATTTGCTTCTTCATGCAGGAGCTTTCAGGATGATAGCCCTTACTGCAGTATGCGCACTTGCTAATTTCTTCTTTGTTCTTCTTCTTCTGGAAGTTCTTCTTGGAGCCTTGGGGCTCCTCTTGAGACTTGTTCTTGTCTCTCTTTTGCTTTGGTGGCTTCTTAGCTTTCTTCTTGCCTTTTGAATCCACCCTTGAATCTCTAGCAACCAAAGCTTGGTCTTTGGAAGGTTTGATGGTGCCCATCATCGCCAGATTATCTTGTTCTTGTGTGAGGGATTCCATGAACTCTGCAAGCTTAGGGATCTTCTAGGCTCGAGCTATCAACTTGGTGGAATGGAAGCTCAAAAAAAACATTGAATAGTCAGGGCCAAGATTCGAGAGTATGGCCAAAAGTAGTTGCTCCTCCTTCTTTTCAATTACACACTATTTTAGCTGCAAAACAAGGGCTTTGAACTTGGAAAAGTAGAGTTGCAAGGATTCGAAGCTACTGGGACTTAAAGAGATCAATTCATTCTTGATTAGATATCCTATCATCTCATCTATCTTACCAAAAATCTCTACAAGCGTCTCCCACACTTCATCAGGTGATGTCAATCCATCAAGATGGAATAGGAGGTCTCTGGATATGCTTAGACACAAGAGACCATAGGCCTCATCCCTCCTGTTGTGCCATTTAATTTTCTCTTCAGTTGCATTGGGCTTTGCCTCAGTTTCCATAGTCACCCTGTAGAGACATTTCACTCTCAACAGTATCTCCATCTCTGCTTTCCATTCAAAGAAATTAAATGGAGTCAAGATGATCTTCTGAGATTGATCCATAACTCAGAACTGTGCCCTTCAATCAACAGAATATGCTCCCAGTCAAGATGTTGAATATGCAATAGCAATATGGAAGGAGATAAATTGATCTACAAAGGCTTTGATACCATGTGGAAATTGAACCCAAGTGATAGAACAATTGCACTCACAAAATTGCTAATCAAACATACAAATTTACACACAAAGGAGACTAAAATTGGAGCATAACACTAATTTGTATTGAATAAGTGTACAATAGACAACCTTATGAAGTCATAGGATGCTGCAATATATAATTACATGATAGATTCGAATGCATAAGGTCACCATTTGAAATAGTCAAAAAGTAGGCTTACTGAATCTAGTCAAATCCCTCATAGATGCATAAAGTAGTTTCCAAATCTACCTAGAGGCTCACGAATTGGCAAAGTCAAGTAGGAAAGATAATAAGTAATGGAAAGCCAAATCATACATGCTTTTATTAGTAGAAAATAATGGAGGATGACGAGGGCAAAAAACAAGTCAACTACACCTAGTCTTACTTTCCCCTTTGCCATAAATCTCAAAAAAGCAGGCAACTTAGCAGAAAAAGCAAATATGCGCTAGGGAGGATCTGGAATAAAGAAAATATGCTAAATATGGATTCTAGGAGGTTTCCCAAGTGCTCGATGACTCAGTTTTAGCAAGTTTGACTTCTATGGCATGTGGAATACAACTTGCATAGAGTGGAATATTGGAAACTATGAAAATAAGACAAAAATGGATCAATTAATGTCTAAGGTAGGTAACTATGGGTTTATTATTCTAACAGACACAAAAATATTTGAACCCAAAATACAATGACATCTGACGAAATCTAATGTTTTGTCAGATTTAACTTTCAAATTACGAATTTTGTCGGTTTTCGACACAAGACTTCGTTGGATCTTCGACCTCCAATACTCATCGGATTGTCAACCTTCAACTTCGGTAGATTTTTGACACACATATTCATACCTCTTCAGATTTTCAAAATTCACCTTCATACAATTTTTTACCTTCATCTTCGTCGTATTTTTGACCCAAAACTTCAGACTTTACTAAATTTTCAACCTTCAACTTCGTCGGATTTGGAATTTTTTTGCAACAGTAACTAGGGTCATGATCGTTGGTTATCCGACAACTGTTTAATTTGGAAATATATAAATTACGGAAACATTCCAACATGTTTTCTATAGAAGCAATGAACGATTTGCGGAAATTATTTTATTCCTCGACGGACGGTTTGAGGAATTGTTTTATTCTTGGACGAACAGTTTGTGTAATTATTTTATTTTTCGACGGACCATTTGCGAATATCATTTTATTCTTGGACAGATGGTTTGTGGAAATTATTTTATTCTTCAACAAACGACCATTTGGAGAAATAGTGATGTGTGGACCTTGATTTTTTAAGATCGTCTATAGTCTTCATTCAATCTTTTTGGTGACAAAATGTCAAATAGCAATATTCCTTATCCAAACGAACAAAATTGACAATTTCTTGCTAGACTGTGGGATGCAGTGAAAAGAAGGGGTGATGGGAAATTTTATTGTCCATGTAGTCAATGCCGAGGATTTAAAAGGAGAATAATAGTGATCACAATAGCCACAAAACATTGTAGGGAACATGGACACGCTGAAGGGGGGAATGAATATCGTCCATTTGTAAGTTTAGCATTATAAAGTTTTTTATATTTTTTTCTTTGGTAAATGTATGTATGATTTTAATATTTATTATAATAACTTATATCTATTCATTTATTCATCTAATTATAAAGGAAATACATCCTATGGCTTATCGTCCAGAGGAAGTGCTTTCAGAACAAGTACTGGAGGAACATGGAGCTATGATTAATGGAGAACAAGTTAATAATCCTATTGAAGAAGATGATCATACTGATAATGTAGTTGAAGTTGATCATACTGATAATGTAGTTGAAGATGATGGTACAAATACATTGATACATGATTCATTTAATGTTATAATGGATGATTATGATGACGATGATCATGAAAATACTGATGACTTTGATGATGTTCACGATATACCTATTCTTGAGAAGGAATACAAACCCCTTTATGAAGGCTCCAACACAAATCTTCTCTCTTCTATATTGTTGATAATGAACTTGAAGGTTATGAATGGTCTTTCAAACATATCAATCGCACATATGTTAAGGTATGTAAAATAATCCATCACATATATATGATCTTGATAAATATTATCTTTGTTCCTCTTGCCCTACTTATTCTATGAACGATCCTTACCTTCCCCTTTCCATACGCTTTATGTTAGCATTTTGGAGTCAGTTTGCCATAGTCCGTTTGCATTCAGCCAGAACCCATACCAAGTGTATTAGTTAGGTGGGTAGGTCAACCATACTGATTTTCTTTTTACACTCGGCAAGCCGCTCGTGGTCTAGTATTTCGGCAATTTCACCAGTCTTTTGGTAATCCATGCAAGCTAGTTCCCACTCGCTCGAGGTACAGGTTATGTTCGGCAGCTTCATGAACGAAAGAAGCGTCACTTTGAGTATGTGCTTATCCCACCAAAGTATGTATGGATGGATGTGGTTATACCCATTGAACCCATCAAGGAAGGAGAAATACTTTTTCGCTGCCAATGTATCAAGAACTTTCTCTATTAAAGGTAGAGGTAAATGGCATGCTTTTAGAGTGGCTTTGTTGAGTTTGCAATAAGAAAAACAAATCCGCCACTTCCCAATATTCTTAGGAACAATCACCAGTGTGAAACCCAATGACTTTAAGAAATAGGATAAATGTAAATTGACATTACTTCATTTTTGAAGTTCATCTTTCACTATCTCCCGTAGTGCAGGATTCATTCAGGGCTAGGGTTGTTGGATGGGTCGAGATTAATCCTTTATAATAGATATGATGAGTGCAAAGGTTAGGATGTATCCCCCTCATGTCAGTGTATTCCCAGGTAGTAATGCAATCAATTGTTCCTTTTGTATAGGATCCAGCACATGGTTTATATTCAATGTTTTACCAAGGCTAATTTATACAGGTCTACTTGAGGATTCAGCTATGAAACCAAGTGGATAAGACATGTAGTCTGACTATAAGGAGAGAGCAGCCATAAAAACAATTTTTTTGACTGTTTTGATCCATGATATAGCTTAAAATGTGAGGGTGATAAATGTATTGTTAATTCATAATTCAAATTAATACGGATGAAATGTGTTTCATTAATATTATTTATATATTATATTAACTCGATTTTTATTTTAATTTTATGTAGCTTGATAGCTGAATTTTTGTTACCACCATCAAATATTTTACCACGCACATATCGATATTTATCTGCCGTCGTGAAAGAAATTGGAATGCATTATGAAGCAATTCATGCATGCCCCGATGACCATGTTATATATTATAATCAGCATGAATTTGCAACAGAATGTCTGGAATGTCATATAAGTAGATATTGAATAGATCAAGTAACAAAAAAGGTTCCTCTCAAGGTTCTTCATTATATTCCCATTATTCCACATTTGCAATGACTGTTCAGGTGCAATTTATGGATTACCATGCAAGGATCAGAAGTCAAGATGATGTTATTCAAATTCGTGCAGATGGTTCTACATTTAGAGATATGGAGGAAAAGTGGCCTCACTTTAAAGAAGAACCCCATAATCTTAGGATTTCTTTGGCAGCATATGGTGTCAATCCATTTGCAAATATGAGATCGGTTTACACAGTGTAGCCTATTTTTGTTATCAACAATAACATTCCTCCATGGTTGTCAATAAAAAGGGAGTACATAATGTTGTCGATGATTATTCCAGGTGTATTGTGTCTACAACTGTTTTATTTTTAGTGCAGCTATGACATCTCATTTGTCATATTTTGTTTCCTAATTTCATATATATATATTTTTTGTTTTCCTCTTATGCATGGTTTATATATCTAAATGGTACTCATAATTATATATTTTATATGTTCAAATCAATCAGCTAAGTACCAAGTTAAAGATATGAATGTATATAACGAACTTGTTATAGATGAGCTAATAAGGTTATGGAATGGCATCAGTATGTATGATATATCTAAACTAAGAGGACGAAGGCAATTTCAATTCCATGCAATGCTTGTATGGGGAATACATGATTCCCCCGAGTTAACACATTTTTGTGGTTTGTATTTTTAAGTTCCACTTTAATTGCATTTAATTTTATGAACTAGTTAATATAGTACTATGCATGCATGTTTTTATAAATATTCCATTCATTTTATATATAATTATAATTGACATAGATATTCCATATCTTTATGTAGGTCTTCAGTTAAAGGGAAAATTTGCATGTCTAGTTTGTGGTCCTAAGATCAAATCACGTCGCTCAAAAAGATTAAGAAAGGAGCTGTTTGATGAGTATAGGCACTTCCTCTCTAAGAATTATAGGTATCGAACAACCAAAAAAAATCAATTCAATGGGAAGAAAGAGACTGCATTAAAACCATAGAGAATGACACCTCACCTATGGAAGTTGCAATATAATAGAAATCGACAAGCTAGTACATATGGATCATCGTATATAAAGTGTTATCTATTTTTCTTATTATGTGTTGTTTACTGTAGTGTATATTGATTTCTATAATTTATTTATAAACTACGATTCATGATGTCCATCGGGATCATGAAGGAATTAATGGGATTCCACGGGGAATGAAAAGTTATCCTAAACAATTTAGCAAGTTTCCCTACTATGAGCACCTACAAATTACTCATTTGTTTGATACAATGCATATTAGAAAGAATGTGACTAAAAAATTATGGAGACTATTGGAGCTAAGGAATGACAAAGAAAAAATTGTCAAATTTTGCAAAGACATTCAAGAAGGAAACCATGCAATGAAATACATCATTCAATTTCATAGCAATGAAGACCAAATTAATAAAAACTGAATTCCATGGATGGTAACGGACAAGAAAAGTAATGTTGTAAAAGAAGTCATGCGGAAAATTAAATTTCCCACTGGATTTTGTGCGAATGTGAAGAATATCATAACAAAGAAAGGTGATTTTACGGGGGTGAAAACGCATGATTGACATGTATTCATGAAGGTAATTATTATGGTATCCATATAATATTTTTTTTAATTCCAATGCATATTGTTTTTATTTTTTTTGTTTACTCTTTGTTTAAAAAATGATGTGGTTTGTGTTGGAGACATTTACCACCATACACACTCTTTTTGGTCAAATTGGCCTAGTTAAACCACTATCCTAAGTATTATTGACATTAATTGACATCAATGGAGCATTAAATGTCATCATCCAGTATCACCCACACCTACCTTCAGTCAAGGAGGCTAACTTATCCTTATCCTACATTTGGGGAGGCTAACTGGAGCACTCCGGGGGTGATCTGAGTGATATTAATGCACCTAATTGCTAACTGGTGGTTACAATCAGTTAAACAAGTCAGCTAAGGTGCCTCCTCTCATTAAATATATTATTTAATGATTATTTAATGAACTGGAGTCAACCGAGGTACCTCCAACCACTTTCGATGTGCAGTTCAACTTCAGTTAACCTCATCAGGGTTCATTGGAGTCAGTGTAGCGCTACCTCTTCATGGTTGGTGAGCTGTGACATGTGTCTGATCTCTTTCAGTTGAGACTCAGTCATTTATTGCACTCCAAATTCAGTTAGGGTTAGTTGAGTCAATTAGGGTTTTGATCAGTGGTTAACTAAGTGTGGACCATGGCTTACAGTCAGTTAAGCTAGACTCACTCATTCAATTCGAATGACCTCCTTAGGAATTCAAATTGTCTCTTCATTCATGCTTGTAGCATGACATTGTAATTGTAATTATTCATTCTTTATTGAATATACAGAGTGGCTACTCATTCTGTAGTCTGATTACACCATTTCATGTGTTATTTGTTCATTAATCTTTGATGAGACTGTGCTTGAGTTCCTAAATCACTGTCGAGATTAATATGGTATCAGAGCTTATAGCGGGATGAAGCTCTATCTCTCAAAAACAAGATTTTTGACAGATTTCTGCATGAAAATTGAGTAATAGCTCAAAAATCTAGCACTGCACCAGAAGCCAAGGCTTACCACTTAATACCCCAAGTAAAGAACTTGTTGATCAAGCTTCCTTGATTGACTATGTTGGGTGTGATGAAATCCTAGAATGTGCATGCTGTCCGACCTTACATTTCCCTTTTTTTTTTTTTTTCAGGTTTCTACAAGTGAAGCATTCTCTCCAGCACATCTAGATGGCCTCCTTAGTAGATATCTTGACTCCATACAATTTCCACTCATGGAAAGGTGATATGGAGATTCAGCTGTGCTCCAGAGAAATTTTTAGAGTCACCATGGGCATTGAAGATGAGCCTGGATCCGCCATAGAAAAATCAATATTCTTGAATAAGAAGGATGAAGCCTTCGGTTTCTTGTGCCTCTCTATTTCCCGAGATCTTATTTTCCATCTTGCGGGATTGAAGAATCCTAAAGAACTATGGGACAAATTGGAAACTCTATATGGAAAGCATGATGACTTGAGAGTTTACCAGCTCGAAAATCAACTCATGTCTCTCCAGCCCTCCAATTTCGAGACTCTAAATGATTTCTTCAGAAAGTTCAAGCATACTTTTTTACTCTTAAAGCAATGCAAAGTGGAGAAGGAGTATGATCAGCTCATCCTCGCCATACTCTCCAAAATTGGGGATGATTATTCAATTTTTGTTTCTACATTCCATGCAGGGAAGCTCACAACCCTTGGATGGAAGATGCCTACACTCAATGCCTTCATTGAGTCCCTAATAAGTGAACATGACAAGCTTGTCCAGATAGGGATCATCATATCTTCCCATGAGCAAGACCTCCATGTCTCAGGGCCCAAATATCTGAAGGGCAAAGGAAAGTAGTAGAAGAATCAAAAAAATAAATTTGATGCTCCTAAACTTAGAGTTGAAAACCAACAGCATGATGAGTCTTCCGGCTCAAGGAAGAACAAAGGAAAAGGGCACAATGGCAAGGAAAAAGTCAAGTGTTCTTACTGCAGGAAGGGATTCCACCTTGAACATGCCTACATGAAGAAGAATATTGATGAAGAAACCTATCTCCTTGAGATGAATCACATCAATATTTTGGAAATATTTCGGAGGAGAGATCAACAAGATCGGGAACCTCAGCATGAAAAAGGTCATGCCCTCATGGAAAGCACTTCGAAGTCTAAAGCACGCTTTATTGATTTGGGATATTTGAACCACATGATGGATGAAAGAGACTCCTTTTCATCCTTGGAGACTGGCAAATCCATTCCCATCCACATGGGAGATGACTCCACCATCATTTCAGAAGGACAAGGTACAGTTGATCTTGAAAATGGTTTCTTTTCAAATGCTTTGTATGTACTGTCTCTGGCATCAAATCTCCTTAGTGTCTATCAGATGACACATATAGGAGTGCCTAAGAGAGTCTCTTTCAGCCCAAATGATGTTGAGATAACAAAAATTGCATCCGGGAAACTCATTGCTAAAGGACTTGCAAACCATCATGCAAAATCTTATGAGTTCTCTCACTTTGTTGCGAATGCAAAGCCCACCGCTCTGCTAACTCATGGAAATGATGTCAGTAGGCTATGGCATGAGAGGTTTGGTCATATTAATTTCAAATATTTGCAGCAATTACAAAAAAACTCCATGGTTGAAGGCCTCCCGGTCATCAAGGCAACCATGGGAATTTGCAAGGGTTGTGTGATTGGAAAACACCCTGAGCACAAATTCGATCAGGGGAAGGAAAACCGAGCTACATGCATATTGGGGCTGATACATTCTGATATCAGTGTTCTAATTCCTATAACATCCATGAATGGATCAAAGTATCTTCTTACCTTTATTGATGATTTTTCAAGGTACACATGGGTTTTCTTTCTCAAAAAGAAATTAGAAGTATGTGAAATTTTTTTTGAATTGAAGGCCTTGATCGAAAATGCCTCTGGGATTAAGATCAAGATATTGAGATATGATAATGGAGGAGATTATTTCATTAATGATTTTCTTCACATTTTCTCCCAAATTGGTATTCAGGTCCAACATTCAGTTCCCTACACTCCCCAGCAGAACGGAGTAGCAGAAAGGAAGAATTGGTCTCTCAAGGAGATGACCACCTGTATGTTGGAGTCAAAGAAGCTTGCTGAAAATTTGTGGGATGAAGCCATGCATGCTACAGCATACATTTATAATAGGGTGCCACACTCATCCATGAAAGGAAATACTTCTTTCGAAGCATACTTTGGACACAAGCAGGATGTGTCGAACCTATGGGTGTTTGGGTCCACTGCATGGGCCTGGATTCCGCTTGATAAGAGAAGGACTTTGAAACCGCAAAGAATAGAATGTATGTTTATTGGGTATCCTGATGAATCTTAAGGATTCAAGCTTTTGGATATAAATACCAAACAGATCATCATCAAGAGATGTGTCAAGTTCGATGAGCCTCTTCAGGAGGTGGAACTAGTGGAGGAGAAAACTGCTGAATTTCCTTCCTATTCTACTGAATATTTGGATGATGAAATTGGGGGTAATGACCCTGATTTGGATCCTCTGATTTCTGATATTAGTGTGCATAAATCATCAGATGTTGAATCAGAACCTGAATTTCAAAATCATCTTCCTACATGGGCCCGACAGACACTCTCCTCCGCTGGAGATAACATTGGAAATCCGGATGATCCAAGGAGAACCCGGTTTGATTTCCAAAGAGCAGCTATTGCGCTCTCTTGTCCTGATAATTTGCTATCCAAAAATTGATATTTGATGATTAGTTCAGATCCAAAATCCTACTATCATGCTTGGAAGGATCCGAGATGGCAAGTTTCCATGGATGAAGAGATGAATTCTCTTCAGAAAAACACTACTTGGGAGCTAATTTCTCTTCCTCCGGGAAGGAAATTGGTTTAATGCAAGTGGGTGTTTCGGACCAAGGTTGATGCTGATGGAAGAACCTACAAATATAAGGCAATTCTGGTGGCAAAATTTTTCTCTCAAGTCCAAGGTGTGGACTACCATGAGACCTTTGCACCGGTTGCAAAAATGGACTTCATCCGCCTTATTTTGGCAATTTCAACATCCAAGCAAATGGGAAGTGCATCAGATGGATGTTAAGTCAGCCTTAATGCATGGAGATATTCAGGAGGAGATATTCATGAAACATTCTGAGGGCTACATCACTGATCCATATTTGGTTTGCAAGCTAAAGAAATCACTATATTGGTTAAAACAGGCCCCAAGAGAGTGGTATTCCAAGATGGATGCCTTCCTTCTCTCGCAAAAATTTCAGAAATGTAGATTAGATACAAATGTGTATTTACAAAAGTATGATGGTAATGAAATTATCATTGTTTTATATGTTGATGATTTACTAGTCACGGGTAGCACAGTTGCCTCCATTTCAGCCATTAAACTGCTCTCCACAATGCCTTTGAAATGAGTGATTTGGGGCTTCTAAAACAATTTTTGGGGCTCGAAATTGAGCAAAATTCTGATGGGATTATGGTCACTTAGTCCAAATACATTTCATATATGTTAGTTAATTTTAACATGGCTGATTGTATTCCTGCAAAATTCCCTTTCATTTCAGGGATCAGCCTTGAAGAAGGAAAAAGCACACCTCCCATGGACTGCACTGTCTATCGACAACTTATTGGTAGCTTGTTGTACTTGACACATTCTAGGCCTGATATTTATTACGCTATGAATGTTGTATCAAGATATATGCATCAGCCTCATGATATTCATTGGAAGTCAGCCAAGAGGGTCCTCCAGTATATTCAGGGAACCAGGACCTACGACATTCACTATGTTGTAGACTCCGAGCTAGAGTTGGTTGGATACACAGATTCTGATTGGGTGAGTGATTCTATTGATTAGAAGTATACTTCCAGATATGTATTCATGTTTGGTGGTGGCCCCATTTGCTGGTTAAGCAAAAAGCAAGCTGCCATAGCACTATCTTAAGCAAAGGTGGAGTATCGAGGAGCGGTGAATGCTTGCATCCAAGCAGTTTGGTTGCAAGGCATTCTTTTAGATTTTGATCTTGGTAGTACTTTGTCCATTGTCCTCTTTTGTGACAATCAAAGTGCTATTAAAATATCCACAGATCTAGTTACCAGGTAGAGGACCAAGCATGTAGAGATTCACATGCACTACATCAGGGAGCTAGTGCATGATAGGACCATCATTCTGCAATACTGCCTAATTGATGAGCAGATTGCAGACATCTTCACCAAGATATTTTCAGAAAAGAAGTTCACTTACCTCCGTTCACTGTTGGGGGTGAGTTCATCGGGGTGATTCAGACTACTTTCAGTGTTCAGCTTGAGGGGGGTTTTTTCCCACTGGGTTTTCCCTCTTTTCCTCACTTACTTTGTTTTGAGCATTGTTTCAATTTTAGAATTATATAGGGTGACCTATGGCCTTATTTACTGGGGCCCTAGCATTTTTATGCATTTTTTTTTCTAACTCCTCCTGAGTATAGCTTAAGGGGGGGTGTTGGAGACATTTACCACCATACACGCTCTTTTTTGTCAAATTGGCCTAGTTAAACCACTATCCTAAGTATTATTGACATTAATTGACATCAATGGAGCATTAAATGTCACCATCCAGTCTCACCCACGCCTACCTTCAGTCAAGGATGATAACTTAGCCTTATCCTACATTCGGGGAGGCTAACTGGAGCACTCCGGGGGTGATTTGAGTGATATTAATGCACCTAATTGCTAACTGGTGGTTACAATCAGTTAAACAAGTCAGTTAAGGTACCTCCTCTCATTAAATATATTATTTAATGATTATTTAATGAACTGGAGTCAACATGGGTGCCTCCAACCACTTCTGATGTGTAGTCCAACTTTAGTTAACCTCATCGGGGTTCATTGGAGTCAGTGTAGTGCTACCTCTTGATGGTTGGTGAGTTGTGACATGCGTCTGATCTCTTTCAGTTGAGACTCAGTCATTTATTGCACTCTGAATTTAGTTAGGGTTAGTTGAGTCAATTAGGGTTTTGATGAGTGGTTAACTGAGTGTGGACCATGGATTACAGTCAGTTAAGATAGACTCACTCATTCAATTTGAATGACCTCCTTAGGAATTCGAATTGTATCTTCATTCATGCTTGTAGCATGACATTGTAATTGTAATTATTCATTCTTTATTGAATATACAGAGCGACTACTCATTCCGTAGTCCGATTACACCATTTCATGTGTTATTTGTTCATTAATCTTTGATGAGACCGTGCTTGAGTTCCTAGATCACTGTCAAGATTAATAGTTTCTATATTGTTATAGTATGTTATACCTCTCTCTCTCTCTCTCTGAAAAATTCAACAACAATGTCAAACAAGTTATATATAATCTTGGGAAATACATGAGTTAACTAGAAATTTTTTGCATGTGCTTAGTGTTTGTTTAATTCATCGTAGAACTTATATTTTTTTTTTGTGCACTAATTTATGTTATGCAATTTAATGCTTTTTTTGTTAAAAATCATTATTGGTTTGGGTCACTTGCAGATGGTTGTCATCTATAGAAATCCATAAAGAAGATATAAAGTATCGGAGGAGAGAATTTCCTCATCTCGTGTGTGAAATGCAGAAGCATCTACCTTCGGCATTTTTAAATGCACAGGAACACTACCTCATACACCAAGTCGAGGATATTGAATTGTGTGGACCTCTACACTCAAGGTCCATGTGGATGGTTGAGAGGCACTTGAAATTTATGAACAGTTTGGTTAGATAGCGAGCACGTGTTGAGGGTTCTATGATGGAGGGATATACAGTATACCAAAACATGTTTTATATTAGTGAATATCTTGCTAAGTTAGCATCAAAGCTCAATTTATGTCGCATTTGTGATCCGGACTCCAATAACAATTTTGAATGGGAATACTTGAAAGGGAAAGGTAGATCGAGGAAGGTGAAAGGTAATTATTAGCTAGTGGATATTAATTAATATAATACATTTGACTGCTGACTTTTATGTATATATATCATACATATTCTATTTTTATATTCAATATATTGCATCAATGAAGATCATATTCTTTGTTAAGATAATTTAAATTTGTAATGAATTTTAATTTGTATTGTCATCAAGTAGTTGGTCGAGAGTGGGATGCAATTCATTTATACATCGCAAAAAATCTTAACTAGATGAAGGTATGGATTGAACAATGCAAACAATTTGTTCATGGAATATCATGGGAAGGTGTGGCTTCATTGGTTAAAATGACCTATCACACCAGCTTGATGACAAGCTTGGTGAAGCTGAAAACTTCTGAGCATGGAATTATAGGATTTCACTGGTTCTTGAAGAAAATGAATTGGACACCTACATAAGTGGAGAGGTTTCAGTTCCAGAGGGAGATGAGGCTAAATCCTTACATAAGAAGAACTTGGTCAGAGGATTATTGTTGATTCTATCAAGGATCACCTCATACCACATGTGTCTTCCCTAAAGACACCTAAAGAGGTGTTTGATTCCTTGACCAAGATATTTGAAGGGAAGAACATAAATCAGAATATGACTTTGAGAAACCAGTTGAAGAATGTAAAGATCCATAATGCAGAGACCATACAGCCATACTTTACAAGGGTCTCTCAAATAAAGAACAACTTGAAGTAGTGTATGAAAAACTAGAGAATGCAGAAATTGTGATAACCAACTTAAATGGCCTCCCAGGATCATGGGATTCATTCATTCAAGGAATGTGTGCCAAAAGGAAGTTATTACCTTCAGTAGACTCTAGGAAGAGTGCACATAAGAATAATATCAACTCATAATAAGAGAAGAGAAGATGGGAGCAACTGAAGATCAAGCTCTCACAATTCAAAGAAGATCCCTCAAGCGATGAGGAATATGAAGGACTCAGTTCTTGAACAACCTCTTATCCATATTAGCATTTGGATAAGAAATGATGATGTTATGAATGAAGAATATGATGAAGGTGAAGGCTCAAGAAGGATTCTACCCACAAAACAAATAAAGATAAGTATTTGAATTGTCTTTCCTATATATCTAGTTGTTTATATGGCATTGTTTAGTTATAGAATGTTCGCATTAATGACAAGTATACTCCTAATATGCATGTGATGGGTAAGTAGCTCATTGTGCTATACAACTCTCCATTACTACTTATCTAGAATGAAACCTCTTTGTTGACATATTGGATTCGTGCACAATCTCAATGATGTCATGGTAGAGATGGAAGGCATCTAGAAAGTTTCTGTGAGATATGGATGAATGTTTTATTGTTTAAGATAGTTGCATGATTATATCTTTGGCATAAGAATTTACCATTATGAATATTCCTTATGAAATTTTCTAACCACACAAATGGTTCAATTTGACTTCTACGAAAGATCGTGTACAATTGCATACAAGAAAATAAGGATGAGACTTGTTCCAAAGAATAAGTGACTACAGTTCAAGAAATAATCCAAAATGAAGAATAGTATGACAAGACTTCAAGAGGCCTCAGACACACTATAGTTATGTGACACTATTGAGCGACATCATTGATGTACAGCCTTCCATCTATGAAGAAGTAGCCAAGAACAAAAAGAAGGAGAGTACTAGTTCAAGATGAATGATGTCTAGGATGCAGTATCGACACCTGAATGGAAGTCCGTAATGTCTTCCATATGGATCTACAAGATCCAACATGTAGTATATGGAAACATCATGGGATACAAGGAAAGATTCGTAGCATGAGTCTTCTCATGGAAAGAAGGCATAGAATACAAAGAGACATCTGCAGCCACTGGGAGTTGAGACACATGACAGGTAGACTCATGTGTGCAAATTAAATAAGGCCTTGTATGAGCTCAGAAGGAACCCATGGGATAACACATACATGAGGAGCTTGAAGATAACCTAGAGTGATGAAGATATTAATCTTTGCTACAAGGTTGAAGATGAAAGCCTATAAAGGATGACAAGCTCACAGATGGGTGCGAGAAGAACGTTTTCAAGATAGAGGCTCTTGGTATCCAGTGACCCTAGATGGATACATAGAATATTAGTAGCAGAGGAAGCTACTTGTCACTCTAGTACATAATGTTTTAAATACATAGAGTGTGAAAGGAAGAGGGATAATGATGCTCCACTTCAGAGGGAGTGACTGCAGAAGATCCTGAGGTTCGACATGGTATGACAGAATTGACAACTTCTTGAATAGTTTGGGCTTTACCAAGAGTAAAGAAGATTCCAACCTTTAATACAAGGTTGAAGAAGGGAACCCAGTGATACTCCTACTGCATGTAGACGACTTATTTGTAACAGGTGAGGATGGGTTGATTGCTAACACAAATAGGAAGCTTGCTTACGAGTTCGAGATGAAAGACTTGGGTATGATGCACTACTTTATAGGCATGGAGGTATGGTAGAGTGCACATGGAATCTCCCTGGGACAAGGGAAGTATGTAGTAAAGATCCTGAAGAGGTTTAGGATGATGGACTACAAGGCCATGACCACACCGATGGCATCGAACCTGAAGCTATTGAGTGATTCTTCATCAAATTCGGTTGATGCTATGATGTATCGTTAGATGATTGGGTCCTTAATGTACCTAATGAACACAAGGCCAGGTATTTGCTTTGCTGTGGACACATTGAGCTAGTTCTCGACAGATCCGAGACATGTTCACCTGATTGCTGTAAAACATATTGTAAGGTACCTGACGGGTATAGTTGATTATGGGCTCAAGTATGAGGCGAATTAGAAGATTAACCTGGAGGGTTATGTGGATTCAGATTGGGTAGGTAGTTCCATTGATAGGAAGAGAACTTCAAGGTGTTGCTTCAGTATGGGATCAGGTGTGATCTCTTGGTTTAGCAGGAAGTATTCCTGTGTGGCACTGAGTACAACCAAAGCAGAGTATGTTGCATCTTTTTCAGCTAGTTGTAAGGTAGTGTAGATGAGAAAGCTGTTGTCTGATCCGTTTGATATCTAGTTGGATTCTACTTGTATATATTGTGACAACTAGAGTTGTGTGAAGTTTTCAGAGAACCCATTGTTCCATGACAAGTCTAAGCATATCGAGATCAAATATCACTATATCAAGGATATGGTGCAAAGAAAAGCAATGAAGCTCCAGTACGTTGCGACGAGAGAACAGATAGCTGATGTGTTGACCAAGCCATTAGCCAAAGTGAATTTTGAGTAATTCAGGGAGAAGCTTGGTGTTATTCAGATCGAGGTTCCTTCCAAGGGGAAGTGATGAGTCTGTGAGCCTTTATGACATGGTGGTAGGATTGGTTCCTCCCATGGTCAGAAGTAAGTGTTGTGCCTTTCTGACATGGTGGTAGGATTGGTCCCTCCCATGGTCAAATGTAAGTGTTGTGCCTTTCTGACATAGTGGAAGGATTGGTTCCTCCCATGGTTAGATGTAAGTGTTGAGACCTACATTCAGTATGAAAAATGAATGGCTCTGTAGCAGAAGATCTTGCAGAGGGAAAGGCCTACATCTAGCATGAAAAGGGACTGGCTCTGTAGAACTACATCCAGTATGAAAAGGGACTGGCTCTGTAGAAATTCATACAACATGAAAAAGGGTTGGCTCTGTAGTGACCTACATCTAGCATGAAAAAGGGATGGCTCTGTAGAGGTACATCCAGCATGAAAAAGGGATGGCTCTGTAGAGGTACATCCAACATGAAAAAGGGTTGGCTCTGTAGTAGCCTACATCCAGCATGAAAAAGGGTTGGATCTATAGAGGTTCATCCAGTATGAAAAAGTGTTGGCTATGTAGTGACCTAAATCCAACATGAAAAAGGTTGGCTCTGTAGAGGTACTTTCAGCATGAAAAAGGGTGGGCTCTGTAGTGGCCTACATCTAGCATGAAAAAGGGTTGGCTCTGTAGAGGTACATCCAGCATGAAAAAGGGTTGGCTCTGTAGAGGATTACATCTAGTATGAAAAAGGACTAGATTTGTAGGGGAATTCCTTGCAAGAGAAAGATAGTACATCCAGCATGAAAAAGGGTTGCCTCTGTTGATGAAGACCTACATGGAGGCTAGGCCTACAACTAACATGAAAAATGGATGGCTCTATAGAAATTTCTATGATGAGAGGAATTGAGAGATAGCACCATTTGATCGAGATAACGGAAGTAGTGATGATGATGATGATCCAGTGATGATGAAGATTTGATGATGATCCAGCTTTTATCTAGTGAAGAAGACTTGTGCTGATGAATTGTTTCAAGAGAATACCTTCCTAGTTAAGAGGGAGTGTTGATGTATTTGTAACTTTAGAATGTATTCACTTGTATATTTTATATATTGTATTTCATTAGTCCCCGATATTCCTATCAGGAGAATAATTAATGTAATCAAGTCATGTAAAGTCATAGAGATTAACCCTCCTTTGTAAGTCAGGGGTAAATTCCCCACAGTTGTGGGGCGCTAGGGTTATTAGACTCTCCTAGAGAAGTCGGCCCTGGTAAGTAATTGTCAAGTCGAAAACTAGTATAAATAGAGAGTGAGCCTCTCTATTAGAGACACACACTCACTCAGCTATAGCACATAGGTGAGAGAATAGGAGCTCGTACAAGTGAGAGAGAGAACATATGTTGGAGATCATCTTTCTATCTTTGGGTTTTACTGCTCCCATTGGTGCTCATTCTATCTCTGAGGAAGTTGTGGGTTTTCTCCTTTATGGTTTCTCCGAGGAAAAAACTTTGTGTCTATTGTCTCTTGTGATTGATTGATGTGCATGTTATTCTCTCAGATAAGATCCTAATATCATATTGATTAAATGATAAAAATTTAACAAGGTGAGAGAGAATACCTTGAAAAAATTTAATGTGGATATCCTTCGTCTGTTATTCATTATTTCACAAATAGACAAGATTAAATCTATGTTTGAAGTGTTGGTAAATAGATATTAGTCCTTGAAAGTAAGTTACAGAATCTTGAATCATAATATCAATTCATTTAGAACTTTATAATTTTTACTTATATATAATAGTGAACTTATAATTGAATGGTTTGTATTTACAGGATTTCTGCGACCACACACTAGTTGTGAAGGCAGTGTTGGGACCAATGAGAAAATGAATCCACGTACACCATGTATTGAAGCATTGTTATCGACTGAATAGTCAGAAACATGTTTCACGACACCCCCGAGGCCAACAGAGAGTGCAGTTGCTGCTGACTCACACACACCAGATCGTGCTGATAAAGGGGTGGATGCAGAGCCTGCTAGTAATGCTGATGTTAAAGCAACATTTCCTAGATCTTCCCATGTCACTAGCATGGGTTCAATAGAGACAACATTTTTGGTGAACGAGGAACTTGTTCCAATAAAGATAGAGAAGATTCCAGGTAATTATACATTGTTCAATTTAGTTTTAATAATTTGATTGTAATATATCGATAAAACCTTTTTTTAACTAATGATAGCATGATTGTTTTGCAGGAAATGATGTTTTTTATAAAAATCTAAATGATTTGACGGTGGAGATATTTGGGCCCACCATCTGCACAAGGTGGGACAGATAAAAAAAAAATTAAAGGATGAGCTGACTTGTCGGTTGGTTGGCATGTTCAGCAACGATACCTTCAATACATTAAAGGTCCTAAAGAAGGATGGACAACATATGAATATTATTCGAGACCAATATAGGCCTCACCTAGAAATGAACCCTAGTTATGAGCGCCCTCCGATGATTCCATGAAGGGAGTGGAAAGCCTAAGTGGAAGATGGAAAAGAGAGGGCTCTGAGAAAAGTAGGAAAGATACCACCAGGCACAATGAGGTATGCAATACTTTCCACAATGAAATGTTAACCCTTATTATTATTAATTTTTATATCAAATTTGGAACATCTAACTTAATTCAACACTTTCTTAGGATGTTAGACACATTAAAGGCCACAAAGGAAAGACTAGAAAAAATTGGTCAGCAAAATCTTGGGCATCGTGGTTATCCGAATTTGGCGGCACGAGTTGCAAGTATTGAAAACCCGATAATGCATACAAATAATAAATTGATTTTTTTTTTTCGTTTTAATGCAGCGCAAAATGTAAAATTAATGACGTTATGCAAATATGCAGGCCTATTGATTCAAAGAAGTTCCCACTCAGCAATACTTTAAGCTTGGATTTCAACACAACTTTAAAGCTGTTGTTGAACGCTGAAAAAGCTTGTCTAGGCAAACATGGTCTTCCGGTGATCCATTTGGTGCACAGGTATATAAAATCTGTATAGTTTAATGAAAATTTATTAATTGTCATGCAATCTATTCATTATAAACAATTAACATAAAATATTTATTATGTTTTGAGAAGGAAAGCAATGATCCCCTTAATTTCGATTATGGACAACAACCGGTCGAAGATCATGCCTCGACTCTTGGTAATGAATTTATTCATATGCTACAGTTTTGTATAGATAATTGCAGATGGTGAACATTAATTGTACTTCTCTATATTTCAACTGCAGATCATGTAGATGGTCACACTGTACAGGAAAATGAAGAACATGATGTGGACGCACTAGGTAAAAAAACACCTTTGTAATGTTTTTTTAAATGAAATACTTGTAATTATAAAAACAAAAATAAATTAATACAACATTTTCACATTATTGCATCAATTTTGAACTCCTTACCACAAGATCCATGTGGTAAGTAGTCTACTAGGGAGACATCAGAGCATGTTGATGAAGCACTAGGAAGCAAACGAAAATCTCCAGAAGATGTGCTTCTTGTTCATTTTGTAAAGAGAAGAAAACTAAAAAATAAGTGACTGGAGAAATGTTCAGTAATTATTTTTTATAATACGATTTCATGCATGGTTTTTTGTTTATTTAATGAATGAATGCTTTAATGAATGGTTTTTTTGGCTATTGAATGAATGAATGGTTTAATGAATGATTTTTTTGGCTATTGAATGAATGAATTTGCACTAATTTTTTTTTGCAAGTAGATGCATTGGGTTTGGGGAATTGAGAATGATGTCATGAGGGGGAGGGTCCATAAGAGCTTCCACCTTCAAATGGTTGGCCGTGTTCAGTAGAGAATATTAAATTATTCTCGAAACATAAAGGAGCTCAATGAATGGTAAGGAATTCTACATTTACCACAGTTATTTCTATAATTTTAGTGTTTAAATTTTACTATTGCTATTTCAACAATCCATTGGAACTTGTTATAGATAGACTTGGGAAACATTTTTATATTTCAGAAGAAAAATTGGCATTTTGATGTGATCGAAGGCCTTATATACTTTGTTTTTTGGTTCTCCATTTTTCCTCAGGTGATCTCTTATTGCCAATTATTTTACTTGAATGCTATTGTAATTTACATTGTTAGATTAAAAATGTTCATCAAACACAAAATGTTCATTATTAATGTTATTTTTATTCATTGAGCCAAACTACTCAAACTGTATTTTTTTAGCTTTATTTTTTTATTTTCACAAACAAGAAAATATTTATTTGATGGGTCTTAACATGAAATTATTGCAATAGGAAAATAATTGTAGTATTTTGAAAGATGTTTTGAAAGATGTTTTGAAAGGTAAAGCAAAGGTAGACAGTGTCAAGCTCCACAAATAAAAGTAAGTTGTTCCAAGAAATTATAAGTATCGGTAACATATTTCTGATTCTCATACTTATTTTTGTTTTGTTAATTTGATTTGTATTCCATGCAGGGGCCACTTTACCTGTTTTTAGCCCCTTAGTGAGTTTGTAGTGAACTTTCTTCTTATGCTTGTTGAATATTCCAGGAAAAAAAAATTCTTTACGCTAAAGAAATCAGTGATGTAACTCTTATGCAAAAGGTGAGTGAATATCAATTTCATGAAAATGTGTCATTGTAGTAAATACTTATTTCTAGATGGCTCTTTATAGTTAACATGGTTTGCAAAAGGTTTTGATGATTGAGTTGTATGCCACAATATCCATAACATTGCCTTTGGTCAGCATATTATCTATAGAAAAAGAATATTCTCTTTCCCAACTTTAAATGAAACTCTAAATATTTTTTTTGGTATATGCAAGTTTTGAGCTAGATAAGACACTTCAATTGGTCAATGTCTGTGGTCCTTATGACAATAGATTCAAAGGGTTGGGCTACATAACACAGCCACACATTTTAGAGTCCTATCAACTTATTTTGAAATGATTTCTTTTGAGGATATATATAGAAAATTTAATGTTCAGGAGGGGAATCTTTAAAAAGTAGTCTTAATAGGTACACTTCAACAGATTATTGAAGAGGAATACAGGACAAGGACTGTGGTTTCAACCAATTCTTTCTCCTTACAAAGTCTTTAATCCTTTCTGTTGTTTCCTCAATTTTTTTACTAAAGGACAAGTGTAAAAAAAGGACAAGTCTATTGTTGAACTTTATGTATTGTATTTTGGGTTTTTGAGATGATAGTACTACACATGGAACATGAAATTGTGATCTTTTGTAACACTGTTACAAATAGTGTATGACAGTTGAAATCTTAGGTGGTACCTAGATGTATCCGTTTTGAGTATTTTTGAAGAATGTATTACATTTCTCCTCAAAATATAATATGATTTATTCCTGAGGAAAAAAAAGAGTGATTTGTGGGTCTTATTAGACCATAAAATGATATCCATAGATGTTGTTGGGCTATTTAATTATCTAATTAATTAAACATTTAAAACTCATGTAACATAAATTATCAACCCAAGGAAGTCCTTTATTTAAAAGGTAACTATGCACAATCTATGCATAAACACTCAAGCAGTTGATCAAATGAATATAAATCAATTATCCTACCTGACCGCTCAGCTAAGCTCAACTCATTGCTAAAGCTAATCTAAACTATCCATCTAAGAATTCAAGGGACTTTTACCTTCCTACGACAAGAATCCAATATTAACTGATCTAAGAATAAATGAACTAGAATTACTTTTGCAAGAAATCAAACCCTAAAGATACTAGACTACAGTATCCCAAACCATAACCATCTAATTCAGAAAATCCTAAGAAAGACAATTAACAATAATAATCAGAGTTGAGCTTGGCTGTAATAGTGATCTAACACACTTGCATAAAAAAGAAAAATAGACTACTTGACACAGTGAAATGCCACACCACACAGTTGCATCAAGCCAAAGGAAATTGCAATAAGTAACTACTATTGCAGTGTGCTATAAATAATCCTACTATAATTCCACACCAAATTAACATAAGCAAAACTGAAGAATCTACTTAACTCGATGATCTCTGTGAGAATTCGGGCCCTAGCCTCCTAATAGAGATGTCGCTAGCTAACACAAATTAGAACAAAAAGATATGCAAAATTATTGCTCGTTGTATTAGGAATGTAAAACCACAGTTACAGTAATCTATGTTACATCTTCTTACAATCAAATGCTAAAAACCAATGAAAGAACCCTTGATTCAAATCGATTCTCCATACTTATACACAAGTGAAATAATCCAGATACACTAATATCGAGAAGCCATGAAGATCTACGATCTTCAGGCTACCATGTTACAACAGAAATAGCTACAACCATAAATATAATTGAATGAAGTTGTTTGCATCCAGTATTTTGTTGTTACTCTGAGTGATGAATGGATCGAATAGAGTCAACTAATTGGAAGGGGAGATGTTTTGACTGTCTCAGTGATACCCATTCTTGATTGACCTCGTTGAAATATACTCATGTTGCTACATCAACGCATGGAACTAGCTCCAGGAAGTAACAATTGGCACCAAACATTCCTTTCTTCTTTAGGATCAATAGGATGCTACACCTGTAATCCTTCAAGGATTTGAACTATATTTATTAGCACAAATCAAAAGATCATGTTCATAATCATAGTCAATATTAGGCATTATTAGAATAAAGCAATAATAGATTATACCTATCAAGATCCATTCTTAACCTGGCAAGATATTTTCTTGGGGTATGGAAAAGTAAGGTGAAACAGGGGAAAAGGAATTGATAGGTATAGGAAAAAGGGCTATTTTGGGACCCAACTAGTCTAAATATGATTCTAATTCAAAACTCTTTCGGTGGAGATGGGTAATATTGAAAGAACATTCATATTTCTCTTCTAGATTCTTGAACCTATTGCATGCAATTAAATAATCCCAATATTGTTTCTCTTCCTTCTTAGTTAGACAGTGCATGCTCTGGTATTTTCTTGTTGGCCACCATAAAATAGGAAACTTAAATCTCTGTCCCAGCCAACTAGGTCCACAAGCTTTAATACATGCAACATAGCTAGGCAACCTAGATAGGACATATTTGAAGTTTTCAACACAATATTGATCTCTTTCTCTCAAAAAAAATAGAAGAATCATCCCATCTACCCCGGGTTCCTTCTATTGCAAAGAGGTCTTGTTGAGAGATCAACTTGGAATAGGAAGAGAAAACTTCTTATTGGAAGGCTTCCATTTGATTAGCCTTCTGAGGAGATTGTAATGATCTCATATTCCTGATTCTTAATGATGTACGATATTGGGGCTCACTTTTAACCCAAAGGCTAGAAGTCTCCTCATTCTTCTGTATGGTATGACTGGTGCTCCACCAATGCATATGATTGGTAACAAATGAAGTAAATTCTCTTAGCTGGATATCTCCCAAATAAGGAACTACATTGGAGTGGATGTCCATAGGGCATGCTCTTTCATGCAAAAATAATTCACATAGAAACTTTTGATCCAAGAAATCGCTCTTAATGAAGGTGTCCAAGAATTTAGGGGTTCAAAATACCTTATAGGGTCTCCCTTCTTTTAGTGGTATGATTTTAAACAGGACCATCTATTCATATAAGAACACTAGATAAGAAGGGGATGGAGCTCTGTAGCTTGGCAATTCTTGCATTACGTTGTACATGTCCTTACCCAGTTGTTCTTTTTCTTGTTTTAGGAACTTATTCTTTCTCATTAATGTAGCTCCTTATGCAAATCATCCCATTGGGATAGTTCTTCAACCCATTTATCCTTAAGATCTTGGATAATCCTCCTATGTTCAGACAAGGAGATCATTCCTTTCTCCATCTGGATGGTACGATATTTCCATTTACTAATCTTAAGTTGCAATAGATAGAGATTCTTTTCCGATTCTTTCTCCTTATTTCCTCTTTTATCCTCTCCTTTTCCTTTTTCCAAAAAATTTCTACTTCAACCCTTGCTCTTGGCACTTATGTTTATGTTGTTGATTCAACAAAAAAAATTGGGAATGCTGGTTCTTGTGTAGCAGCATCCCTTTTCTGTATTTCAGCCTGAGCAACTTCAGTTTGAGTTGCAACTTCATCAAACAATTTTGAGGATGCTGGTTCTTGTGTAACAACATCCAATTTATGTGATTCACTCAAAGTACACACTGTTTGAGTTAATGCTTTAATGTCAGATCCTTGGAGTGGTGGTTCTTGTGTAATAGCCTCATGTTCCACAATTATTTCAATGCTTTTAGGCTACAAATATTTCTCTTGAATGATTTATGTATCCCTTGGTTGTTGAGTTTTTTTTTTGGGCACCCCAGCCTCACAGGGATGTACTACTGTAGTCATTGCGGTATGGTTTTAATCAGCTGCCATTGATCATACCCGCAACTCGTGTTCCATCCAGTTTATGTAGTTTTACCATGCCTACTTCAGTAATGTGCGCAACCATGTATGGACCTAGCCAGTGTGTTTTGAGCTTAACTTGGTGGTTAAGAAACTTGCAGTCATTCATAAGAATGAGTCTGCTGACCTTGAACTCCTTTGTCCTGATGTGGTGGTCATTCCATGCTTTTTGCCATTGTTTTTCTATGTTTTGATGGAAGCCCGTAATGAAGCATTCTTCCTCTAATTGAATCAACTGTGTAAGTATTTCATCTATGGCATCGGTGTTGGTCATCTCTATTAGTGCAGCGATTTACAGGCTTGGTACAATGTACTCCATAGGCATGACTGCTTCATGTCCATAGATTAGAAGGAAAGGAGTGTATCCAGTCAGTCATTTGCATGTTGTTCTGTAAGCCCATAATACTGATGAGACTTTCTGGTCCCATTAATCTCTGCACACATTACAAACCTTAGTCAAAGCATTCTCTAGTATCTTGTTGAAGGCCTCCATAGTTCCATTTAATTGAGGATGGTATGGTGTTGTCTTCTTGTGTTGGATTTGGAATTCTACAATTATTTCAACAATTATCTTATTTACAAAATGCGTACCTTGGTCGTTGATAAGGATCTTCGGGCAACCAAACCTTGTGACGACATTTTCAAAAAGAAACTTTGTCGCTGTTGAGGTGGTGCAATATTTCATAGGTGCCACCTTTGCCCATCTTGTCAAGTAATTTGTAGCAATTATAATATAGCGCGCACTAATCTGTTTCCCTGGTGGACTAATGGGGCCGACAAAATCCACTGCCCATTTATCAAAGGCCTGCAGTGTAATTTTTGGCATTAGTGGCATTTCATCACATCGTGATGGTTTCCTTGTTCTTTGACATTTATCATAATCACGACAGTATTTTCTTATATCCATCTATATAGTCGGCCACCAGAGTCCAGCTTGCAAAATATTGCGCACCGTTTCTTTCTTGACATAGTGTCCTCCTGAAACACCCGCATGCGCTTCATCCATTACCCATTTCCTTTCGTGAACAAAGACACATCTACGTATTCTTTCATCTGGTCCCAACTTATACAGTTGTCCCGCAATTAGCGTGTAGTCTGAGGCCTTGAAAACTAGTTGTTTCTTCTACCATGTCGAATAATCTTTAGGTGTATAGCCTGTATTCAATAAGTGTATAATAGCATCAAATTCTTTGTCGAAAACATCGACAACAAACGGCTGTGCATCCAGTAGATTATCCTCTATACTGGTGGGTTCCTCCCCACTTTGAATGCATGACAAGTGGTCAGGCCCAACATTTAGTCGGCATGGCTTCACAATGACTTCAAAGTCAAAGAAATAGGAGGAGCCATCAACAGATCTTCCCCCCCCAACACTGGATTATTGACTAAGTACTTCAGCGCAGAATGATCAAGGAACATTTTGAAGTGTCCACCCAATAGATAGTGTATGAACTTTTGTAGCACATAGACCATGGCAAGCCCTTCTCTTTCAGTTATAATGTAGTTTTATTTTTTGTCGTTGATAGTTTCCTGCTTGCAAATGCAATTGGGTGGTCAATTCCACCCTCTCCTGGTTGGGTTAATACTATAACCAGTGCAATTGATGATGCATCAACATGTACATCGAACTCCTTTTTCCAGTCTAGGAATATTAATATTGGCGGGGTATGCATTTTGTTCTTCAGCTTATCCAGAATCTCTTGACATTATTTGTCCCACTCAAATTTAGCATCCTTCTTCAACAGTTTCTCCATTGGGGAGGTTATCTCCACGTATCCTCTGATAAATTTTCAATAATATCTAGTATGTCCCAGTGTGGATCTGAGTTGTGTGACAGATGTAGGAAAAGGCAAGTCCAAAATAATTTCCCCCTTCGCGGGATCGACCAAGATCCCATCATGGCATACCACATGGCCCAGTAGTACACCAAATGGTGCAAAAAATATACATTTTCTCAAATTTAGCACATTTTGATACTAGAGACACCTTTCCAACATCATGCGCAGATTCTCAATATGGTCTCTAACCAGACCAAAGACCATCCAATCATCAAAATATACTTCAAGAAACTTATGAATGAAATCTTTAAAATTAGAAACTACTATTCTAAAAGGAATAGCAGGGGCATTTTTAAGGCCAAAGGGCATTACCGTGTATTGGTAATATCCCCATTCTGTTACAAAGGTTGTTTTTTGGCAGCCCTCTTGTGTAATTCTGACTTGATGGTAGCCCGAGAATCCGTCTTTGAAAAAGTACATTTCTTATCCGCCAACACTTTCCAAGACTTCATCTGTAAAGGGTGTTGGGAATGGATCGTGTAAGTAGGCATCGTTTAGCTTTCTAAGGTCGGCACTGATTCTGACCTCGCCTGTCGCCTTTTTGTCCTGGATCACTATAGGTCTTATCCATTTTGATTCTTCAACAGGTTCAATGATTCTTTCCTCTAGCATGCACTCGAGTTCTACTTTCACTTTTTCTTTATAGCGCAGATTTAGTCTTTAGGGGCATTGTTTTATCATTCTTGCATTAGGTTTGAGCAGAATTTGCATTTCACCCAAATCTCCTACTATCCCCTTCATTTCCTTGAAGTTCGTCGGGAATATGTCTTGGAACTCATGTAATAAATCAGTGATTTTGGCTACTGTCTCTTTGTCCCAATAGTCTCCAATGTTAGCAAATTTTGGATTGTCCTTCGATCCAATGTTAACTTTCTTTATCTTTAGTGGCTTGATGAACTGCTCACTCAAAATGTTGCTTCCTTCTACTTCACGCGATCCTTTCGACACTGGAATATTGATGTTAGTCAGATCATCCTCTGGGTCTCCAGAGAGGTTATAGCAGGTCATCCAGTTCTGAACTATCTCACAGTATGGTTTGGAAAGCACAATGTAGGGCTGAGAATATGCAACCTCCAACAGGATATCAATGAATATCTTCTCCTTAATAGTATTTAGTGCAATATCAACTGTTGGTTGCACGTCTGCGAACTGGAATGTGTATGTGAAATTCTATGCAACCTTTTCTCATTCTTTTGTTTCTTAGCGTAGCTCCATAGATGCGTACCAGCCTCTAGGTGCCATCTCAAGAGTATGGATGAAGTGGTGGACCCATTCCTGGCGTGGGTAGTTTGAGAATGTTGCGAAACATTGCTCCAAGTGTTCAATAGGGTCTGATAATCCAGTATACCTTTGTGCCACAATTGCGACCTTATCTCCAAACCATACTTCTAGCAGCCGTCTACACTGTAGCCATTTAGTTATTGAGCTTTTGTTCGTACCCCACCATTGCACAAGTGTAGCTTTTAGGGAAAATTCCAGCGCAGATAGTCATTGTGGCTCTGTTACTAATTCTTCAAACACAGTCAAGAATGTTGCCAAGTTAGGCAGTCCTTCATATGTGGGTAGCAGCCGTGACTTAGTTCCCACTCATCGGACATACTTAGTTATATGGGCACATGTCCTCATGGACACTTCATGTAATCGGTTCTGCCAGTTCTCAAGTGCCTCCCCTGAGTCTGATGTACATGAACTTGAGCATCTCCAGCTGAGGTTACCATCCGTAGTAGGATTTATGTAGTCCTCCTTAAGGGAAGTGACATTATAGATGTTTTCAAGGTGATCACCTTTCCCTTCATTGAAAACCGGTTCAACATATCTCTGTCCTTCTAGTGGGTTGAGGGGTGCAACCACCCTCATCCCATCATCCTCAAACGATAGGATCCTTCTTTTGAAGTTTATGATAGTTTGATTTTCCATTTCCCAATCAATTCCCAGCAGCGCGGGATAGGGGTTAGTATCATGTACTATATTGATGACTTGGAAGTCCACAAAAGTGCGCAATCCTTCAATATCCACTTGGACCTGACTCAATCTACCAACAGGCAGGAGCTTTTCCTAATTAGCAAGTCTTAATTGAATTGGGGACCATTCTAGGGGTGGCTTTCCCATTATTTCCCATGTTTGGCACGTTAGAATGTTAACATCGGATCCCAGGTCGAGGATGATATAGTCCATGTTGTAATCACTGATTTGTGCTAACATCTTGAGCTGATGTCCCATTTTGAACTTTGTCTTGACACTATTAACCTTCTTTAATAGCGGGTCTTTCTCTAGAAGCGTTTCAATAAGCGCTCCCAATTCTGCAAGTGCATCATTATCCTAAATTAGCACCAAGCAACTTGACAGGAATGGTTTGAGCTTACTAACCTTATCTACACTTTTGTTCACAGTCTGTTGTTCAAATATCTTTTGGAATATTTCAGGCATATGTTTTACTTGGCCTGAGGTGGATGGTTGCTCCATTCCTATAAACTCTGGCCGTATGTCCATGAATATCTGCTTCTGTTCTTGGAAATTAAGTGATGCCTTCTTATGCACGGCAGGTCACACCTGTGGTTGCGCTTGTGTCGTAGGTTCTATCTGTGTAGCTTGGTCTGCACCTGTCATAGCACCTCCCCTTGTTACCATTGCTACATTTGGTTCTCGTGGTTTGGAGACTATCATCTGTATGTTGACATTAGCATTCAGGTTGGGAGAATTTGACACAAGATTTGGTGCAGGGTTTGTTGCTGGGTTAGCTGCTCCAACCGTCCGGGGTTTCCATTGAGCAATTAGTTGCAAACATTGCTCCACATTGTGCTCTTGTCTGCAATATGAGAAATTATTCGCTAGTTTAGGGCAGTCTCTAGCATAATGGCCTAGCACTCCACAATTGTAGCATACCACTGGCCCTCTCCCTCAGCCAAATCCTCCTCCTCCTCGACCCCTGTAATTGAGGTGGTTGCGACAGGTATTTTGGTTGCTGGTACTACTATTGATACAAGTTATACGAGGCCGTATTCTAAAACTGTGGTGCCATCTGAAACTGTTGCATAGGTGGAAACTGAGGCGAAGCCTGGAACTGAGGCACGGCATAAAACTAAGCCGTAGCCTGAAATTGAGTCACAGCTTGAAACTGAGGCGCATCCTGTTCAATATTTATTTTCTCCTTAGTCTTCGTTAGATAGGCATCTACCATTTTCTCTCTTAGAAGTTGGTATGCCCTACAATCTTTTTCATCATGGCTTACAAATATACAAAATTTACAATGCAAATTAGCTGGGGTACATACCATCTTCTATAGGAACATGCAATCTACGTCACGGTGTCCTCTTGTATGGCATACGGTGCACCAGGGCAGCCCCTAGGTACTCAATGGATTTTGTGTACTGGACGAGATGTAGTTCATGTAAGTCGGACAGTCATCTTTGGTATGTCCATTGGTCCTGCATCGCGTACACCAGAGGTCTTCCTGCACCTCCTTTCCTCTTTTTATGTCTTGGAGTTGAATTGTCATATTAGCGAATTGCAACTGAATCTGTATCATTCTTGCAGTGCCATATCCAATAGGTGAGGCCTTTAGCTTCATCGCCAACTCCAGTTCCTCCGTTTGCGTCGCGATATTTTTCTACATGAGTGGTCCTCTAATGTGTGGCAACAACATAGCAATAAACCACTCTTTATGCTACATGTTCGACATCTAGAATCTAACTTTGGCCATCAGCATTTTGAACCATTGATCAAAGTCCCATACTATCTCTGTCAGAGCCTACTTAATCTCCTTGATCTCGGTAATACATTGGGACTTAGATTGGGGATTTCTGAACTCTGAGATCATTGCTCATCAAATCTCCTCAAGAGTATTCTACGTTGTTCCTGTTGGTGCAGCACAAAACTTCATGAACCAATCCAGCGCATGACCCCTCAAGGTCGTGATCATCTATGGCTTCTTTATATCTACGTTATGGACTAAACATACCATCCACACCACTTCGCAGAGGAACCAATGGTGCTCTGGGTCTTACGTTCCATTCCCACTGAAGGTGGGTAATCTAACGTATGTTCCCGCCATTAGTGCGGCACTAGGGTTGTTCACTAGATTCCTCAGATTTACTGGATTTACTGGGATCATTGATGGGATTCCTTGTGCACCAGTCTCGACACTACAACTACTATTGTTCACAAGCTGTTCAGGTGAGGAACTTCTAGGTCTCACTTCAAGTGATCTTCCTCAAATTTCATAGTCACGTTCTATCAATTTAGCATCTCTGCAGACTCTTCCAACTCTACTCTCTCGGAAATTAGAATATACTCCTCCTCTTCATTGCAGGACCTTTTGTTTAGGTGTGAATCCCATCCATTTCACCTTCCCTGGGCAGGCTATAAGCCCCCCTTCCTCCTGCTACCTTCGTCCTCTTTCCTGACCAGAACCTCCTTCCACTTCTTAAGAATCCAGCGTTCATCTTGTATTCTGAGTTTCCTTGGAACATTTTTCCTTACTACCTTCCATATTACTCCTAAATTCTACACAACATATCTCCTTCACAAGCTGCACAACTCAATCGCTGAGATGTAAAATACTCTTTCATAAGGGAGCATTTTAATTCACAAGTTTATTAGCATAACGTACCTTCCTCGAGGTCCTTGGAAAAAATGTCTCTCTGCCTCACTATACAAGGTTATGACTTCAACAACAACTCAGTAACATATCCTTCTAATATGCTATCAATCCAAAAATCAACAACTCTGGGAATAGGGTTACTTACTTGTGCCACTTCTTGTGCTAGCTGATCGGTCCACTCAGCTACTCTTCCTTGGATGTTAGTCTACCGAGTTGCTAACTCTGACAACCACTCTCACAATAGAATGTTAGCCTACCGTTATACCTAGTTCTCAGGACTCAGCTACAAACCATCACTTTCCTTCATTGTAAATACCAACTTCTTCGTCTCCATCCAATCCTCGACTTCACTCTTAGTCGGGTGATACAACATTTCCCTCAATTTTATCAATAAGTTCCTGGCAACAAAACCATTTGTTGGCCACTTTTCCTAACTTGCGCGACCCAGGTTTTGTGCAGCCCATTAACCTAAAAAATACCCAAGATACCGGCCCAATAGAGAAATCCATGTCAACAACACTTGTGATTAGGCGCAGTCTCACCTGAGATATCTCTTCGATGGGTAATTGCCGGAACCATTTTTCTACAATTGTCAAGGGATTATGCTCCCTTGGCGCATAGCCAAAAAGCTCGACCAAGGTGCGAGGAGGGAGTCATCTCTGTCGAACTGTAGTACACACCACGCATATATTCTACTAACTACTAATGGCGCTACCCAGATTCGACCATCGTACTTTAAATGTGGCAGAATATAAAAGTAAGCTATCATACAGGCATAGCATACAAGCGCGCGATAGGGTTTGCGCCATGAACATAAACTAACACCTCAGAAGTAGTGCATAACAACCTATTCATTCATTTGAGATCTTATTGACAGTGCGACATTCATTCAATAATAACAGGGCTAGAATCATAAGCATAAACAATCATAACATAAAGACTCACAGCATTAATCATCCATTTGAACACAAGAGATAACATGGAAACCCATCTGGGAAAAACGACCAAGGTGCTCTTCATCTGGCAAGAGAAAAGGATATAGCACCTTGTAGGCTACAAGCTGCAGACTAATCTTTGGATAGGTCTTTATGGCTTAGACTTCTAGTTCTCGTGATCTCTATCTTATTTCTCCTAATCTACCGCTACCATCTACAGATCTGCACTCAGTCGGAATCAACCTCTCTACCATCTGCACCGCTCTAGAAGAGCTCTTCTTATACTACACTAACTCGGGCTGCTTCTTGCAAAATCCTGACTACCCTACTACTCAGAGATCTCTCTTCTATTAACCCTTCCCAAAATCTATTGAAATGCTAACCTAAAACGTAATGATGACCAACAAGAACCAACCTTCTAATTATTGAATCCCTCCTATTTATACTATTTTACATGGCCACGCAGGGCCAACTGCATACAGGCAGTCTATTAACTGTCACCATCAGCCACCCCTCAGGCTATAGCTGTGGTGATTATGACTTGACATGAGGCACTATCGACCTGGCTTACAAATATCCCCTCATATGTGCGTAGCTATAGGCTTACGCTGCCATAAATAGCCATGATCTAGATTCTGCACCTGTCGCTTTCCAGTCGTTATCATTTGCGTGCTTCTTTGCTTTCCTTTCCTTCGCCACACATCTCTCCATTCTATCTGTGCAAGTCCTTTGCTTCCTTCACGATCTTCCTTTGTTTCTGTCATGCGCACAGCGCACCTTCTTTTCTTGCGCGGGAGCTTCTTCCTTGCGCTCCTTTTCCAGGTCAACACTAATCCTGCATCAATTCAATTTCCCTAGATTGTTGAGACTGATATGGAAGAAATTTAATGTCCTTTGACTGTTGGTATTGTATTTCCTCTCGTTCTTGCAATTCCTGATCAAGGGTTATGCTCAGCCTTGGCTTCCTTTCTTCCATCGATTCTACTGGAGGTATTTCTTCTCTCCCCTGCCTTTCTTGTGTTATTTTCCTTGTTGTTAGTTCCACCAATGTAACTCTATACGCTACAAGTTTTAATAGATCTCCACATTCAGGGCATAGTAGCTCATCATGTTCACCATCCTTATAAACATGAGGTGGATTCTCCAATTGGTCTGCATATTCAACCAAGGTGTTCTATATCAGCACCGTCTTCTTTTTGCAAGCTTCTTTCAACCTATGCACTTCATCTCGGAGCGTTTGTACTTTTTTTAATAGCTCATTCTCAATAAGTAAATTTTCAATTTGAGGTTCATTTACAACAGGTTCCTCTATAACAGCAGATGCACAGGGTTTTAAAATAGGAATTTCAACATTTCCCCCTATTGCATGTACCACTTCTGCCGCAATAGAATCCATAGTCCTTCTCCTCTTTGCAGGGATAGATGTATGGTTCTTAACACTTGGTATTTTCCTTCTTCTTTGTGACACAGGAATTTCCATATTTTCAGAAGCAAGGATGGAAAATTCACTAACTTTCTCAGTTTCAAAAATAAATTCCTTCTCCTGAATTATGGTTCCCTTGATTTTATGGGAGGATTCAACATTCAGGACTTCTACCTCCCCTCCTTCTATTTCCTCTGCATAATGTCCCGCCTCTTCCATTATAGCTTCTGCATTTACAGCTTCTACTGTCACAACTTCTACATATGCTCCAGTTTCAACTTCTGCTACTGCATATTCTCTCACACCTTCCTCTTGAACATTCGCTAATTGGTCTACCGAAATTCCATCCCTCCCCCTAGCTGAACTTGAGAAGCTCCGCTCATCACTTTCTTCCCCAATACCTTCTATTTCCAATACATGTTCCCGGTCTACCCTTATCCTAGGAACAAATTGGTCCCATGTTAAATTTTGATGTGCAAGGGCCCTCAAAACTAACAATTTGATTAATCCATGATTTGTTAGGGAAGATACAGAATTTTGAGATGCTTTTACATATTGAGCCATGCTTTGTAGGGTTCTTAGGAGATAAAATTGCATATCCAGTAATCTACCATGGCATAAATGGGATAGTATGATAAAGTCAAAGATATAAATGATTCACTACCTACCTTCACAAGTTATGTATTTCTTTAGAAATAAGGAAACTTGATCCCAGGGTCTTGGCAGTGACTCCAGTGCTTTTCCCCTTCCTCTTGGTAGAACAATTTCGCTTGCTAAAAGAAATTCACGTACTACAATCGAATTGGGCCCCTTCTGACCAAACCATCTCATCCCAATCTGTGGTAATCCTGTCACTTCCACCACAATTTCTTTTGTAACGTCCATCCGCAATCCTGTAACTATTGAGTGAGCATCGACCAAATTTAGAGAAAATTGCAATGTCGCATCCACATGGAAGTCGTTTAATCTTTGGAAGTACTATGTCCACCCGACATCCTGAAATATGGTAAATACTTCCCCATTTTCCCACATAGATGCTATTTTTTCAGGTTCGTGTCTCACTGGGATACCCATATTGCCTCCTTTCTGTAAGTTCTGTTAGCAAATACAAGAATTACCAGACTCGAACGTTGGAGTTATAGCATGCAGTAACAGGAAATCGATAGCTGAAGTTCAATTGGGTATTTTCAGAAAGATGACACGGTTATTTTTGGAAAGTGGCACGGTTATTTTTTGAAATTGGTAAGGTTATGGGATAAAATCGATTGATCGGATATCACATGATTTGGGTAGAATGATGGTCATATCACAAATATGGGAAATAAATTTTTGACTTGTTTCCTTTGCGGAGAATTAATCAAGATCTGCTAATGAGGTTAACGACAAGGTATAATTATTGTTGCTATGTCAAGTCATGCCTAATTATGGTTATGATTAGAACCCATACCTTTCAATATAATGTTGAGCCGTCATCCTTCCATGGTGGCATTGATTCATGGTTGCATCATCCAAGAGGATATAAATAAGCACATGCGTCCGTGAGTTGGTCATCATCAACCGGGCAAATAAAGTACATCCATCTTGGAACAAAAGTACATGACGATCATATGAGCATCTAATGTTCCTCGTGGAGATTGGAGCATGCTCATAGAAACTGATGGACATATTGTTGGAATATCATTCAGAGTGGTGTGTTCAGGACTAGTAGATGGTAGCTAGTGCTCAGTCTTAAAGTATTGTCATTGATGGCAATCTGCTAGAAGAGGAATAGATGTCAAATGGATGTGGCAATCTACTGAAAAAGAGGTAGGCACGCAGGTATCAATGGAGACATCTCTTAATCGAAAGTCAGAAGATATTTACATCGGAAGCGGAATGACTTTCCCAGCCACAACGACGGAAAAGGAAAGGTTAAAGACATGCGCGACTATAAGCATCGGCAGTAGGAGCATTTTGGACTTCGGACGCTGAGTTGCTTTGGGAGCTGCAACGGAAGTAGGAATTCAGAAGGCTTTACACTTCGGAGGCTAAATGACTTTCCCGGCCGCAACGGGGGAAGATAAAAGGATTCGGGTACTTGACTAGCGACTGAAGGGCGGGAAAAAAATTGAATCGGAAATCAGAAGACATCCACTTCGGAAGCTTGAAGGCTTTGTCCAGCCACAACGGCAGAAAAGACAAGGGCTGAAAACACGCAAAACGTGGGCAGGAAAGCTCTAGTCGGAAGTCGAAAGACATTACATCGAAAGGCAAATGACTTTCTCGGCCGCAATGGTGGAAGAGAAAAGGCTTCGGGTACTCGACTGAAAGATTAACACACATCGGCAGTCGGAGCTCTTTATGCTTCGGACGGCTAATCGATTTGGGAGCCGCAACGGCGGAAGGGAAAAGGTTATCAGTCGCCGATTTAACATAGGATGGTGCCCAATTAACAGAAAATTTTAAGTGCTCCGAAACCTTAAAAAAACCAGCAATAGAAGCTGTGGAACATGAAGAGTCTAGCACTATATTGGTTCAATGAGGAGCCAATGGGATCAGAGATTTAGAGTATGAATTTTTGTGAAATGGAGAGAGTCAGGAAAGCTGGGTATTCGAAGGGTTTTTTTTCAGTTAGAGATCTTGAGAATCTTTGGTATTCGTGGAATATGAATCATTTTTGTACAGATCAGCGTTCGAGATGTTGAGAGTCTTGAAAGTTAGAAATCTATGAACAGTTTCTCATTTGTAATTAGATGGTACATGAAGAGTCTGTAACCGTTTCTGTAATGAACGGAGAGAATGAGAACCGACTGAAATTTATATATATATATATACATTGTGAACTGTTTTTTAAGGAAGATATGAGAGAGTACAGAGAATTAAGAGATCAGTAATGAAAACTGATACTGAATGAGCAGAGCAGCAGAGCAGAGGAACTGAAGAATGTGCTGAACAGTTGAGTAGAACAGAGGAGCAGAGAGCCGATGTTGAAGAGAGCAGAGTGATTTGGTAAGCAAATACATATCTGTATTGTTGAATTTTGATTCTATTAAATAAGGGAGGTAGGGAGGTGCTAGGAGAGACTTTATGTCTTTGTCTGCAAGTGGGTGCTTGTAGAAATTGAAGATTGGTGTCTTCACCCAGTTGGTACTGGGTTAAAATGGAAGTTGGTGCTTCCACCCAGTTGGTGCTAGATTACAGTGAGAGTTGGTGCTCTCAGCAAGTTGGTGCTTGCATTCAGAGGCTGCAGCCTCCTTGATTTGGTGCTCAAATAAGAAGTGATGTATAACCATTGAAGCCTTTGACATCATAGGAATAAGAGGTTTTTCCCTTATGGGTTTCCTCGTGAAATATCTGTGTATCATATATGTGATTAAATGTTGTGATTGAATGCTGTATTTTATGTTATCTGCTCTTATGTTTATAACTCTGAATTCATAGCAAAGATTGACTGCCATAAAGTTTATTGATTCTAAGTTAAAAGAAGTATTTTGGTGAAAAATATTAACTAACTGATTCCCCCCCCCCCCCTCTCAGTTAGTTTATACCTGTAACAATTGGTATCAGAGCAGCGTTCCTTTTGGTTAAGGTAGATCCTGAAGAGTTAAAATGGCTAGTCAAGATGGATCAATAAACAAAGCACCCATATTTGATGGTAAAATTTTTTCTTTCTGGAAGGTTAGGATGAGAACATACTTAATGTCCCTATGTGCTGATGTTTGGGAAGTAGTAGAGACTGGGTATGCAAAACCTATTTTGCTAGCATCCAAGGATGATAAGCTAGAGTTTACTTTCAATGCAAAAGCAATGAATGCTATTCTGAGTGGTCTTGCTGAAACTGAATTTGTAAAAGTAATGAATCTTGATTCTACCAAAGAAATGTGGGATAAGCTTATTAGCAGCTATGAAGGAAATGAGAAAGTTAAAGATGCCAAGTTGCAGACTCATAGGCTAAGATTTGAACAACTGAAAATGAATGAAGATGAAAGTATTAGTAAATTTTTCCTGAGAGTTGATGAGTTAGTAAATGCTATGACAGCTCTTGGTGAAAAAATAAGTGATGATGATACCTTCCTTGTTCATAAAATCCTGAGATCTCTGCCTGACAGATTCAACCCTAAAGTCTCAGCTATAGAAGAAATGAGTGATCTTAAAAGGTTATCTCTTGACCAATTACTAGGAATTTTGACAGCCTATGAAATGAGGATTAGTAAAGACCAAAACACATCCAGAGAAGCCTCTTTTAAAGCTGAAAAGAGTACAGAGGTAGCTGTAGATAAAATAGAAGCAAAATTTGTGAGAAGACTGAAAACAGGGTCAGGAAAATACAAAGGCAAACTTCCTTTCAAATGTTTTAACTGTGGTAAAATAGGACACTTTGCTGCTAAATGCCCTCATATGAGGAAAGAGCAGTGTTCTGCAGATGAAGAGAAATTTCTAAAGAATAGGTATAGTAAAGAAAACAAGTACAAGAAGAAAAGTCTACGTGTGAATGATGATGAATCCATAGAAACTTCAGAAAGTGAATCCTCCCATGAAGACAAAGAGAATGATTTCATGCTTATGGCTGTAGAGGATCTAGAGATTAGCTGTACAGAAATGAATGATGAAGATGCCATTGTGGACATGGAGGGAGAGCTGATGAGTGCTCTAGAGGAGATTGATAGACTAAGAATAAAGAAAATAAAACAAAAACAGCTATTAATCCAGTATGAAACCAATGGAAAAGACATCTCTCTAATAAAGCTAGAGCTGGAAGAGGCAAAGAAAATTGAAGAGACTCTAAAACAACAGCTAGCTGAAAGTGAAGCTAGATGTGAACATCTAGAGAAAGAAGTAGTAATTGTTAAGAAGGATTTAGAAAAATTTCAAGCCTTATATCATCAGAATATCTCTAGTATCAAAGCTTCAGAAGAGCTAAATAACATTCTAAATAGACAGAGGTCACCTCAGATTAAGTTTGGTCTAGGCTATGGTCAAGGTGCAAGTAGCAGTGATTCAGAAAGCAAAGAATCATCAAACTTGATTAATTTTCAGAACAGCAAGTAGGCAGAAATCCCCAGAATAACAAAGGTTGAAGCATGTAAAGACAATAATGAAAATCGATCAAAGAGTGATAAAAAGCAAGAGAATACCGATCTAAATAACAAATCGGTACAGTCAAGAGTTCATGAAAAAGAGCCATATAACAAAATCAAGTATGCAGATCAGAATTACAATTATGAGCATCATAACTCAATACACTACTTTTCTAGAAATCCACCAAGAGTTAGGTATGCTAATTTCTTCAATGGCTATTGTTTCTGTTGTTCTAACTTTAGGCACAGAGCTGCCAATTGTTTTTACAATTTTAGAAACATTCAGAGAAGGATGTCAAATAACAAACAGATGATACATCAATCAGCTGTTAAAAGAAGAACACAAAATAGAAATACTAACCCGTTTAATCTTCTATACAATGAAACAGAATGTTACATATGTCACAAATTTGGGCATAAAGCTATAGAATGTAACTTGAAAGAGAACAAAACAGAACCAAAAATGAAATATACAGCTGAACGAAATGTATGGAGGAAGAAAGAGAGTTCTCATTGTAATCGCGTGCTCTCAGTTCAGAAATAGAAGAATCCTTGGTACATTGATAGTGGATGTTCAAAAGATATGTCAGGAGAGAAAGAGAAGCTTATTTCTATGTCAGAGCAAAAATATGGGAACGTAACATTTGGAAACGATGCACCAGGAAAGATCAAAGGCAAGGGAATGGATAGTCTTAGCAATGGTAAAGGAAAGGCTCAAGATGTGTTATTTGTAGATGGGTTGAAACACAACCTTCTCAGTGTGAGTCAAATGTGTGACAAAGGGCGTGAAGTCTTGTTCACTGCTAAAGATTGTAAAATTAAAAATGTTTCCTCAGGAAAAATGGTTGCCAAAGGAATAAGAACTAATAATAATGTTTACATTTTAAAAGAAGAAAAAGAAGAGTGTTATCTCAGCAAATATGATGAAAGCTGGCTGTGGCACAAAAGATAGGGACATCTACATTTTGATCATTTAATAAAACTCAAAAACAGAGCAGTAGTAAGGGACTTTCTAGAAATATCTAAACCACGTGATGAAGTGTGTAAACCTTGTCAGACGGGGAAGTTAACCAGAACACAGTTTAAGTCAAAGAGTGTTCCCTCCACAAATAAGCCTCTTCAACTAGTCCATCTGGATTTGTGTGGCCCATCAAGGAAAGAAGGTATAGGTAAGGAGAACTATTTCATGCTCATGATTGATGACTATTCCAGACTAACATCGGTTGCATTCCTTAAAGAGAAATCTGAAGCATTTGCTAAATTCAAGATATTTAAAGCCCCGACTGAAAATCAGACTGGAAGAAAGATTAAAGCTATCAGATATGACAGAGGAGGAGAGTTCAGTTCAAGACAGTTCAAAGAATTATTTGATGAGCATGGCATCAGGAAAGAATATACAATTGCAGGAACTCCTCAGCAAAATGGAGTGGTAGAAAGACAAAACAAAACAGTCCAACAGATGGCTAGATCAATGATGAAGGAAAAGAATATTTCGCAAGGCTTCTGGGTGGAAGATATTCGTACAGCTGTGCACATTCTTAACAAAGCTCATTTGAGACCAAACAGTGACAAAACACCATATCATTTATGGTTTGGAAGATCTGCAACCATTAAACATTTCAGAGTTTTTGGGAGTAAATGCTATATCAAGAATAATGATGAAAATTTGGGCAAGTATGATGACAGAGCAGATGAAGGAATCTTTTTAGGATATGCTACAGAAAGCAAAGGCTATAGGTGTTATAACAAGAGGCTGCGTAAAATAGTAGATTGCATAGATGTGAAAGTAGATGAAGATTGTCATGGAAATATCAGTCAAAGGAATGATGAAGATTCATGTTTGGAAGATACAAATGAAGAGACAGAAGAACAGGTACAAGAATCCCAGAAGGAAGAATCTGAATCATCAGAGTATGAGGAAGCTAAACCTGAATAGCATACTGTACAACCTTCTTCCAGAATGATTAGAAAAAATCACCCTGAAATCCAAATCATTGGTGATGAGAGTAAAGGTGTTCAGACTAGAAGGAAGATTTTGCAGGAATCTGAACAGTCTCATATTGCTCTTCTCTCTACAATTGAGCCCCAATGTTTTAATGAAGCCAACAAAGACAAAGACTGGGTAGCAGCCATGAATGAAGAACTGGATCATATTGAAAAGAATAGCACTTGGGAACTTGTTCCTAGGCCATCAGACAAGAATGTGATTGGATCCAAATGGGTATATAAGAATAAATTAAATGAACAGGGACAGATTGTAAGGAATAAAGAAAGACTGGTTTGCAAAGGTTATGCTCAAATTGAAGGACAAGAATTCGATGAAACATTTGCTCCAGTGGCAAGAATGGAGGCTATCAGAATGTTTCTAGCCTATGCTTGTTACAAACGATTTAGAGTACACGAGATGGATGTCAAGTCAGCATTTCTCAATGGAAATTTAGAAGAAGAAGTGTATGTGGAGCAACCTGAAGGTTTTTCACTCACAGATAAATCTGACTATGTGTGCAAGCTAAAAAAGGCTTTGTATGGGTTGAAGCAAGCACCTAGAGCCTGGTATGCCAGACTGGACAAATATCTACAAGACAAAGGCTTCAAGAGAGGTTCTGTGGATAGCAATTTATATATCAAAACTGAAGGTAATGACTTACTGATTGTATTGGTTTATGTTGATGATATCATCTTTGGCTATACTAATAATCTTTCTGTTCAGTGGTTTGCTAACTCTATGAAATCTGAGTTCAAAATATCAATGATTGGTGAGCTGTCCTATTTCCTTGGTCTTCAAATCAGTAAAAAATGTGGAGGTATGTTTCTTTCTCAAGAAAAATATTTAAAGGAGATGTTAAAGAAGTTTCAAATGGAAGACTCCACACCTGTGAGTACACCCATGGTCAGTGGTTGCAAGTTGAGCAAAGATGATTCTTCACCTGAAGTGGATCAAAAAATGTACAGATCTATGACAGGAATCCTGTTATATATTACTGCATCAAGACCTGATATCATGCATGCTGTTGGGATGGTAGGAAGGTTTCAAGCTGCTCCTAAACAAAGTCATCTACTAGCTATGAAACGTATATTCAAATACTTGAAAGGTACGCTCTCTTATGGTCTGTGGTATCCCAGAAATCAGAACTTTCAGCTAATAACATATTCAGATGCAGATTGGGCTAATTGTGTAGATGAAAGAAAAAGTACAAGTGGTGGAGCATTCTTCTTAGGAGAGTCTTTGGTTGCCTGGCTAAGTAAAAAACGAAGTTCCATTTCTTTATCCACTACTAAAGCAGAGTACATAGCTGCTGCTACTTTCTATACTCAAATTTTATGGATGGTTCAATATCTTGCTGATCTAGACGTAAAGTATTCTGAGCCTATTCCCATTCACTGTGACAATACTAGTGCTATCAGTGTTTCCAAGAATCCTGTTCTTCATTCCAAAACTAAACACATCCCCATAAAGTACCATTTCTTGTGCGAAGAAGTGGCTACTCAAGTGGTGTTGTTGCATTATAATCCTTCTACTGAACAGATTGCTGATATTTTTACTAAGCCTTTACCCACAGCTCAGTTTGAATATCTACGTCAGAATCTAGGTGTTCAACCCTTGTCTCAGTAACTCATGCATTGTGTTAGGGGGAGTCTATGTTTATTGTATATCTTATTCACAGCATGGAATGGTAGTTCATTTTCTTAAAGCATCTTGTCAGACTAGTCATCAGATATAACATATCTGTCCAGGTTTATCCTTTTTCCTTGATGTCAAAGGGGGAGAAATGTGACTAGTTGAATGAGATATTGCCATCAATGTCAAAGGGGGAGATTGTTGGAATATCGTTCACAGTGGTGTGTTTAGGACTAGTAGATGGTAGCTAGTACTCAGTCTTAAAGTATTGTCATTGATGGAAATCTGCTAGAAGAGGAACGGATGTCAAATGGATATGGCAATCTACTAAAAAAGAGGCAGGCACGCAGGTATCAATGGAGAAATCTCTTAATCGGAAGTCGGAATATATTTACATCAGAAGCGGAATGACTTTCCCAGCCATAACGGTGGAAAAGGAAAGGTTAAAGACACATGTGACTATAACCATCGGTAGTAGGATCGTTTTGGACTTCGGACGCTGAGTTGCTTTGGGAGCCACAACGGAAGTTGGAAGTCGAAAGGCTTTACACTTCAGAGGCTAAATGAATTTCCCGGCCGCAATGGTGAAAGAGAAAAGGCTTTGGGTGCTCGACTAGCGACTGAAGGGTGGGAAAAAAATCGAATCGGAAATCGGAAGACATCCACTTCGGAAGCTCGAAGGCTTTGTCCAGCCGCAACGGCGGAAAAGACAAGGGCCGAAAACACGTGAAACGCGGGCAGGAAAGCTCTAGTCAGAAGTCGGAAGACATTACATCAGAATCCAAATGACTTTCCCGGCTGCAACGGCGGAAGAGAAAAGGCTTCGGGTACTCGACTGAAAGATTAACACACATCAGCAGTCGGAGCTCTTTATGCTTCGGACGGCTAATCGATTTGGGAGCTGTAATGGCGGAAGGGAAAAGGTTATCAACCGTTGATTTAACATAGGATGGTGCCCAATTAACAGAAAAATTTAAGTGCTTCAAAACCTTAAAAAAACCAGCAACGGAAGCAGTGGAACATGAAGAGTCTAGCACTGTATTGGTTCGATGAGGAGCCAATGGGATCAGAGATTTAGAGTATGACTTTTTGTGAAATGGAGAGAGTCAGGCAAGATGGGTATTCGAAGGGTTTTTTTTTTCAGTTAGAGATGTTGAGAATATTTGGTATTCATGGAATATGAATCATTTTTGTACAGATCAGCGTTCGAGATGTTGAGAGTCTTGACAGTTAGAAATCTATGAATGGTTTCTCATTTGTAATTAGATGGTACATGAAGAGTCTGTAACTGTTTCTGTAATGAACGGAGAGAATGAGAACCGACTGAAATTTATATATATTGTGAACAGTTTTTTAAGGAAGATATGAGAGAGTGCAGAGAATTAAGAGATCAGTAATGAAAACTGATACTGAATGAGCAGAGCAGCAGAGCAGAGGAACTGAAGAATGTGTTGAACAGTTGAGTAGAACAGAGGAGCAGAGAGCCGATGTTGAAGAGAGCAGAGTGATTTGGTAAGCAGAGACATATCTGTATTGTTGAATTTTGATTCTATTAAATAAGGGAAGTAGGGAGGTGCTAGGGGAGACTTTATGTCTCTGTCTACAAGTGGGTGCTTGTATAAATTGAAGATTGGTGTCTTCACCCAATTGGTGCTGGTTTAAACTGGAAGTTGTTGCTTCCACCCAGTTGGTGCTGGATTACAGTGAGAGTTGGTGCTTGCATTTAGAGGTTGCAGCCTCTTTGAGTCGGTGCTCAAATAAGAAGTGATGTACAACCATTGAAGCCTTTGACATCATAAGAATAAGAGGTTTTTCCCTTATGGGTTTCCTCATGAAATATCTATGTATCATATATGTGATTAAATGTTGTGATTGAATGCTGTATTTTATGTTATCTGCTCTTATGTTTATAACTCTGAATTTGTAGCAAAGATTGACTGCCATAAATTTTATTGATTCTAAGTTAAAAGAAGTATTTTGGTGAAAAATCTTAACTAACTGATTCACCCCCCCCCCTCTCAGTTAGTTTATACCTATAACACATATAACAATCTTGTGGCTGAAGAATTAGCAGACTCGTGGCCACCAATTGGAAAGATCTGGCAGAGTCGCAGCCACAAAATAGGAAAAGTTGGCATAATTTTAGCAGAGTTACAGCTGCGAAAATAGGAAAAGTCAGCAAAATTTAGTGGATTTGTAGCTGTGAAATAGGAAAAATTGGCGGAATTTGAGAGGAGTTTCCGCTGTGAAACAGGAAAAGTTGGCAGAATTTTAGCGGAGTGGCTGCCACAAAATAAGAAAAGTTGGCATAATTTTAGCGGAGTTGTAGCTGCAAAAATAGGAAAAGTGGGAAAAATTTGGCAAAATTTTAGCAGAGTTGTAGCTGCGAAATAGGAAAAGTTGGAATAATTTTAGTGGAGTTGCAGCTGTGAAATAGGAAAAGTTGGCAGAATTTTAGCAAAGTTGTAGCTGCGAAATAGGAAAAGTTGGCAGACTTTAGTGGAGTTTATAGCATTGCAACATCGTTCTTAAAACAAAATCAAGGAGATGTCCAACAATAGGAGGATCAACTAGAATTCCTATAATCGCTAGGCCCCTATTGCGAATTTTCTTTTTCGGGTGAACCTTCGTCCATAGTCCTGTACATAATTCTAAAAAACACAAATCCATCAAAGCTTTAAAATAAAATAAAAATTTATTTATGTACAATTTTCTGTGCAGAATTGCAGTAGTTCATTTTAAGAATTCTTAGGGACAGGGGAAGATCCTTGCTCCTATGTAAGTTGATATTCTGGGTCAGCTGCAACATGAAAAGTGAATGCATTCATTTTAATTGGTTTATGATACATTCGTAGTCATTTTTTCATGCACAAAACCCTAACAGTCTTGGCGTAGATGATTACATCATGTAAGGCCTGTAACAATGGAATCTTAACATAACGAGTCTTCAATTCCCCTAGGATATTGAAATGAGGTTGTTCCATTTCCTTCTGTAAATTCAAACATTAAGGATATGGTGGTTCTCTTGTTTGTTGTGTAGATTGTGTTTCAATGTGTGTTTTTGCATGTGTTTTCATTGGTGTTTCAGGAGGGGTTTCAACATCCTCAATAATAGGGACTGTTGTACTAATTGAATTCTCAAATTGTTGATTCATTCTTGCTTCATTCACAGAGGATGGAACATCCTCAATGACTATGGGTTCCACTACCCTCCCTGATCGTATGTGTATATCATTGCAGGGAAATTGGGAAATGGAGTAAGCTGGCATGTTATGAATTTCAAATTGATGTATTGCCTTATTGTTCGGGTTAGTAATGGGTTGAGAAAGTAGTTGATTTCTAGGTGGTGCATTCATTGGTGCATTATTAGGGAGTTGTAGCTGCAACTAGGTTGTATTAACTTCACTTGCCTACTCCATTAAAGTAAATATGGCATCTAGAATGAGGCATATCATATCCAATATTGAAAATGAGGAATTTCACATCCTATAAGATCTTAAAAATTTGGTCACCGGGTTTCTTTAGTGAATCCAAATATAAAGGGATATATTTTTTTAGAAATTTACATAGTGCTGTCATATTTCCGATCTCTATGAAGTGAAATTTTTGGTCTGCTTTCCATTAAATATGACAACGTTTCTATACTACCGACAAAGCGGAGGTGTCGGATATCTGACCTCTATAAAGGAAACATAGTCGGATTTCTGACACCTATGCACTGAAATTTGTAGTCGGATTTCTGACGTCTACGAAACAAACCTAGTTAAAGTTCAGACATCTATGCACTAGAATTTGTGGTCATATTTTTGCCATCTATGAAGAAAATGTAGTCGGATATACGACATCTATGCACTGAAATGTGTGGTCATAGTTTCAACGTCTACGAAGCAAATTTAGTCGGATTTTCGACGCATGTTTTCATTGTCGGAAAACTGTCGAAATTTAACCGACATTTAAAAAGAAAGAGGATTATCGAATTACCGACAACAATATGTCGAAAATCAGACATCTAAGTCGTTGGAGTTTTTGTTCAAAAATGATAGTGAGAAGAACAAGTGTATATATACTCTGGTTTAGTTGTGCTAAGAGAAAGACTAGACTACTTCCTACTAAACCAACATCTCATGGTGGATCCCAGACAATAACATCCACATGAGGTGATCTTCCTTCCTGAGACACTTCCAACCCAATATGCATTTGTGTAACCATACAATCTATTATCATGATCTCCAAAATAGTGTATACCAAAGTCTATCATACCTTTCAGGTACCTCACCACATTCTTTGCAGCTACTAGGTGAACATGTCTAGGATTAACTAGATACTGACTCAGGGTGTTCACAGTAAAGAATATATCTATCATGGTATTTGTCAGATACATCAAGGACCCAATAATCTATCTGTACTGATTCACATCCACTAACTCTAATGATTCATCAACTAAAAACTTCATGTTGGTATCCATGGGTGTGGACATGGATTTACATTCCAACATATCAAATATTTTTAAGATTTCCACAGCATACTTTCCCTGGTTGAGAAAGATTCCTTCTGGGTTCTTCCATACTTCCAAACCTAGAAAATAGTGCATCAATCCAATGGATTTCATATCAATTTCTTCAATGATCTTCTTCTTGTACTCTACAATATGTTTCTCATTTCCTCTTAGAAATAAATCATCTACATACAACAATAATATGACAGGTTCATCATCCATAACCTTAAAGTAAATGTTAGGGTCGGCTTTACTTTTGGTAAATCCCAAGCTCATAAAAATTATATCTATCCTTCCATACCAAGATCTAGGAGTTTGCTTCAATTCATAAAGAGCCTTCTTCAAATTACATACATGAGTCTGCCTGTTTTCAACTTCAAATCCCTGTTGTTGTTCTATGTACACTTCTTCCTCAATAACACCATTCAGGAAAGTTGTATTCACATCCATCTAGTGTAAAATCCACTTCATCATGGATGCAAGTGCCATGATGGTTCTAATGGGAGTGTACCTTGCTACTAGTGCAAATGTCTCTTCATAATCAATTCCCTCTTTTTGAGAGAATCCTCTAGCCACAAACTTTGCCTTTTATTTCTCAATACTTCCATTAGCTGCATGCTTTATCTTGTAGATCAACTTGGAAGATACCACAGTTTTCCTTCTGTTTTGGGAACTATATCGTAAACATCATTCTTTAATATTGATTGGCATTTTCCATTATTCCTTCTACCCATTCTTTATTTTGTATAGATTATTCATAACTGGTAGTTTATTGATCTACAAGATCACACATCTAAGCCGCATAACTGGAAAATGGCTTTGACTTCTTGCTTACTCTTGTGGAGCCTTTTGGATCTCCATACGTCTCTGGTTCTTGTATAATTTATCTTACCCAAGCAAGATTTCTCTTTCGTGACATATTCATAGTAGGAGGTTCTTAAGGTTCTAGAATATCATGGTCTTATGATGTTTTATCTTTAGGGGAGGATGCAACTTCTACATTTCTAGGAGGCGCATCCTCTTCATATACTTCTTTATGCTGGCACTTTATAGATCTCTTGAGAGTTGCTTCTTGTCAAATGTTACATATCTACTAATCTCCATGCGATGGAATCCTAGAATGTATACTCTGAAAGATTTGGATACTTTAGAGTATCTAACAAATATTCCCTTCTTTTTGGAAGGGTCCAACTTGGTTCTCTTTTATTTTGGTATGTGAACATATACTGGGAAACCAAATATATTGAGGTGGCTCACTTTAGGCTTCTTTCCTGTGAACATATCTTCTAGAGTCTTGAATCCAAATGCACTATGGGATAATCTATTATGTACATAAATTGTCATCCTTGTTGCTTCATCCCATTTATGCATTGGAATATCTTGATCATGTATCATTGTCTTCACTGCTTCCATAATGGTCTTATTCTTTCTTTCCACAACACCATTATTTAGTATTTGTCTCACTCTTCGGAGATGGATTCTTGATATTCTTTCCTTTTGCATATCCTTTGCAAATTCCTTCATGATCGATCTTCAAATCTGGTAAACTTATCACTACTTTGCTCACATGGGGTAGTTCTTTGTAGTTGATGTGATCAAGCCTCCTATCCCATAATTCATTTGGGATAGTGTTCTCATGAACAAGAGTTTTTCTCTGAATGTCCCTCAATTTTATATAAGTCTCCTTCTTCTTCACCAATGACAACTACATCTTCAATTGATTTTCCTTTGGGACACATAAGTATTTTCCATCTATGAATGCAACCTTATATCCTTTCTTATCTAATTCTGATATATAAAGTAAGTTATTCTTCAAACCTGGTACATATAAGACTTCCTTCATCTTCATGGGAGTTCAAAAATCAAGCTTATAGATTGCTTCACCAATTCATTTGATAGGATATTGATAGTCATCTCCTAATGATACCTTTTGATGAGAGTTATTCTCTTCAAGTTTTGATAGATATTTCTTTTTTCCTGTCATGTACTTTGAAGCACCACTATGAATAAGCCATGTATCTTCTCCCAGTGTCACAGCCCCATAGAGTGCAGAGAATAATACGTACTCTTTTGCATCTGCTTCTTTTGCATGTTCTCTTTGAGGTCCTTCTTCCTCTTCTTCTTCATCTTCATATTTATCTAGATGTGCATGATTTCTTTTGTTGGTGTTCCTCTTCTTGTATTCTTCTTTCTTCAATGGAAAATTTCAGGCAATGTGTCTTATCTTTTCACAATTGAAAAATTGAAAGTTGGAGTAGTTTTTTCTCCGATTGTTTCCTCTTGTACTTTGGAACTTCTTGGGAGGTTGAGACTCCTTGTGGGTTTCCTTCTTGAAGTTATATTGAATTATTCCTCTCTTGGTATGGGTGGCTAGGGATCATCTTCTTTAATTAGAGATTCTCTATTGGCTACTCTAGCCTCCTCTTAGATGCAATATTCACATACAATGTCAAATTTCATGCTTTCCTTTCTATCACACATATTCTGGATGCATGAATCCCAAGGTCTAGTGAGGCCATTGAAAGCATTCATAACTAGCTCATCTTCATCAAGGGAGTCTCCAATGGCTTCTAGTTTCTCCTTGATCTGGAAGACCCTTGTGAAGTAGTATTGGATGGATTCTCCTTGGAACATCTTGGTACTCTTCAATTGAGATCTCAAATTCATCTTTCTATTAATATTCCTTCCTTCATACATTCTGTATAGGGAATCATACATCTCCTTCGGGGTCTCTTTGGATGGCACTTGAGGAATCAAGTGGTCTTTGATAGAATCAACAATGATCCTCATTTCCCTAATTAGGTCCTCTTTGTGCTTCTCCTTAGCTTCATCCTCTTCAGGTTTTGCAACTTATCCTTTGATGTATTTGTCAAGAGAATTCTCTCTAAGAATGAGGCCAATCCTATATTTCCATGCTCGAAAATTCTCTATTTCTTTTAGCTTGTACTCAAGCTTAGTGCTTGGGGCCATCTTATCTAGGAGGTCACTAAAAAATGAAATTACTCAAAATGAAAAATTGACCTTACCAGCAGATGCGCTTGAATGAGGCGAATTGAATGGTACACTTAGTTTATAGATATTCCAAATCTTCACCTCCCAAAATTGACTTAGGAGATTCTGATTCGTAGTTTTTGTGTTATTTTGGTTTTCGGCAGTCTTCTGGTCGAAATTCAAACTGGGTTTTTACTTTCCCAAAGATCTACCCACTCAAAATTTTCATTCTCCAAAATTCCAACTTTGACAGAAATCCTAATTTCTTGTCGAAGGGAGAAGAGAGAGAGAGTTTCACCTTGTGAAAGTTGTCATATTTAGGCTAGATCTGATAACATGTTAAGATTCCATATGCTAAGATATATAACATCAGTATTCAATTCAATTTCACAACAATAGCATATACATGATCACTGAAAGAAACAAAATCACAAGATAGACACCAATTTATCTTGGGAAACCCTCTAGGGGAAGAAAACCCAACAAAACTTCCTCTATATAGATGTATCAAAAGTAAAAAGATAAAACCCCAAATAGGTGTTCTTTCTCCTTGCAGATATATATCTCTCTCGCTCTCCTATGCACAATACACAAGTGAGTGAGTGTGTCCAAATGAGGAGCACACCACTCCTATTTATAGTTTATCTTCCACTTGACTGTTTCCTTAACTAGGTCAGCCCCAACAAACTTACTGAGCCAACTTAGCTAGGAAGACACAAAATAATATAATATTACTTTCTGGAGGGTTCTATTGACTCGGATTACAATGGAGGTTTTACCTCATGACTCTATGATGACCAAATACAATAATAACATCCTGATGGAGGAATAAAACATCTTCAATAGATTACAACAATAAAATACATTTAGAATATTCTTCAAAGTTACAATATTTCAACAATTTTGATGATATTACCAAGCATATTATGCAAGGGTTTGAATGATGGCAATCTGGGGAAGAGAAACCTTCTCTTGAGAAAAGAAAAATTGCAGTACTCTCAGGTGTGGCTTGATTTCACACCCTTAGATTCAAGGGTGATATACAAGGACAAAGGGTTACAGTTCTGGTTGATGGATGAGACACTCATAAATTTGTATATGCAGCCTTGGTGGATAGGATAAATACACCTGCTGAAACTTTAGAAGGCTTCACAATCATCATTACAGGTAACAATTCTATGGATTGTTCCAAATGGATTCCAAAGCTTCAAGTTGCTATAGAAAATTACACTCTTACTGATAGTTTCTATGTAGTGAATGTGGCTGATACAAATGTGGTTGTTGGATTCCAATGGTTATATTCTATATGAGAGCATACAATGAACTATAAAGTCCCTGAAATGAGTTTAGAAGATTCAGAAGGGAAACCCATCTTGTTGAGAGGAATGAACACTTACCCTAACCAAGTGGTGTCCTCTCAAAGTATGAGGTATACCTTGAAGCATGGGGACATTGAATGTTTTAGTGAATTTTTGATAACCTCTTCCAAGCCTCACTTTAAGGTTTTCAAACATCTAAAGGATATATAATAGTTGTTGAGTAATTATGATAAAGTTTTTGGAGACCTTCCTCCAGGAAGGCCACCTAACAGAGTGGTAGAGCATGCCATTGAATTAGAGATAGGGATCCAAACTATAAAAAAGGATCCCTATAGACAACCAAAAAGTATTCAAGATGAGATTGAGGATGCCATTAAATAAATCTTGGAATTGGGTCTCATAAGACCTAGTTCAAGCCCTTATGCTTCTTCAATTGTTATGGTGAAGAAAAAGGATGGAACCTTAAGAATGTGCATTGATTTTAGAGCCTAAAAAAAAACAATGAAGAATATATATCGTTTCCCAAGGATTGATGAACTCATGGATGAGATCCATTGAGAAAATTTCTTCTCAAAGATTGACCTTAGATATGGTTATCATCAAATTCAAATGAGGAAGGAAGACATACTAAAGACTGCTTTCAGATGTCACTATGGTCGCTTTGAGTTCCTTTCCATGCCTTTGGGTTTGAAAAATTATCCTACCACTTTTCCATAATGCATGAACAACATATTCCACAAACAACATCATAAGTGTGTTCTAGATTTGTTTGATGATATTCCTATTTATAGTAAGACATGGAATGGACACTTGTAGCACCTAGAAGTTGTGTTGAAAATTCTGCATGATTAATCTTTGTTTGATAAGATGTCAAAATGTGAGTTTGGTTTGACATAAATTTTGTGTATTGGGAACATCATTGGTCAATATGGTGTGCAGGTGCACTTAGAGAAAATAAAAGCCATTATTTAATGGCCATGTCCAAAAAATATCACTGAATTGAGGGGATTCATTAGGCTTTGTACCTACTATAGGAATTTGTGAAGGGGTTCTCCCAACTCACTTCACCTCTCATTGATTCGACAAAGAAATATGATTTCCAATGGAATGAATAGGTTGAAAAGGATTTTCATAGAATTAAAGAGGTAAGTAGTTGTCCCATTCTTGTATTACCTGATTTTTCTAAGCCATTTGTCTTGGAGTGTGTTGCATCAGGGAGGGAATTGGAGCAGTCCTAAAGCAAGGACAACACCCAATAGATTTCGATAGTAGGAATATACAACAACATGAGAATATTTACTCTATTTATGACAAATAAATTCTATCCATCATGCATGCTTTGATTAAGTTCAGACAATACTTGGTGGGGAACAAGTTTGTGGTCAAAACTTACCATAATAGCTTAAGATACTTTCTCACTCAAAAGGATCTAAATGAAAGGAAACAAAAGTGTGTAATCTCTTTTATTTAGCACCCGAGGTACCAAAGAAAAATTGTTATTGTGTAAAAATACATTCTCTGCAATCTATCTATTATACTTTGAAGAATTGTTGGGTTTTTCATCCTCATTATTTTGAGGGTTTTTCCCAAGGTACATCTTGTGTTGTGGAAAAATGATTTATGTGATTGAATGTTATCTTGATTACAGTGTTCATATATTCTGCAATTAAAGTTTTAAATTTAAAAAATCTTTGTATTTTCTAAAAAAACAACATGGTATTGGGGATCAGGGCATGAAGGAGTTAAGTTGTGCAAGCCACTATAATCCTAAGTAGATACTAAGGAGTTGAGAAAAAGTTTTGATATCCACGACATGGATCTATGTTCTACCGAAATACCATATTGAAGGTACTTCCAATTTCAACACTTGGAAGAAAAGAGTATTGAACATTCTTGAGGAACATGAACTAGATGGCTACATTTTCACAGTGGTGGAGGATCCTAAAACCAATTCAGGGTGCATCAAATTCAATAAGAACCAATATAAAGAGAAACAGATCATCTATGATTCAATTAAGGACAATTTGATGTTCGTGATCACTCCGTTGAAGATTGCAAATGAATGTTTTGATACATTGACAAAATTATATGAGAAGAAGTCCCTAAGTCAAAACAAGGCTTTGAAGAATAAGATCTAGAATCTAAATATGGAGAAGGATGAGACTGTGGCATCATTCTTCACCAATATCTATCAATTATATCAAGTTGTGATTCTCATGCGGACCCCCATTTATTGTGGGAACCGTTGGGGTGGGCCTCCAATTATAGTGGTGAATGCTTTGCATGTTAAAGCATAAATGTTACATGATGTATTACTAACCATTGTCATTCGAGATGGATAAAGCTATTAAGTATCCTCTAGAGACTGGCCACCTCTAGAGTGAATTACATTAACATCTGACTATATGGTCTAAGAGTAATATAATATGATCATAAGATGTGACCATTCTTCTGATTATAATATGATATGATAGATAAATAAAGTTAACACATAGATCATGCAGTAAATAGATAATCAATAAAGAGATAAGAATATAGATTAAGAGAATTCGAATTTCCTAAAGAATGACTAAGAGAACTTGAATTGTAAAGCTTCAATTATAAAGCTTTAGTGAATATTGTTGAGCTTCAATTAAAGAATTAATGTGTGCTTTATTTAATTAAGGAACTCATAGTGATCACTCCAAATTAACTCAATCAACATGATTCAATTAATAATAGTTAACTAAGTGTTAAGAAATATGGACTAGTTAACTAAACTATTTATACTTTAGTTAAACTAAAAGACGACACTTACGTTAATCAAAATACAACACTTCAGTTAATAAAGTGTTTGCATGATGACACTTCAGTTAATAAAGTGTTTGCATGATGACACTTGAGTTAAAGAACAATGACACTTATGTTAGCCTATTGACTAAGTGATCTTACTTCTAGTTAGATAATGAGTTCACTCCGATGTCAGTTACTCATCAGTTAATGTCAAATATGAAAGACATGGTGCATATGTTGTGCATGGTGAAGATTTCAATGTAAAGAATTATTATTTCATAAAGGAAATTCACAGTTGTAGTGCATGCATGGATAATTCTCATGCAACCATTCACTATTTTTTGCATGACAATGTTTATGACTACGGTTATTAATGTGTTAGGAACATGACAAGATCATATAGTTGATCAATATTCTCTATTACTCACTATTCTCTCTTGTCTAGCACCAGAGGTGCCGAGTACAATTTGCTATTGTGTAAAAAATCCATTCTCTGCAATCTATCTATTATACTATGAAGAATTGTTGGATTTTTCATCCTCATTATTTTGAGGGTTTTTCCCAAGGTACATCTTGTGTCATGGATGAATGATTTATGTGATTGAATGTTATATTGATTCCAGTGTTCAACAATTCTACAATTACAGTTTTAAAGTTCAAATATCTTCATATTTGCTCAAAAATGAACACATATAGATGGACATATCCATCACTTCCAAGACTATAAGTATTATAAGAAGCATCCCCAAAACACGCCCAAGAATTTTAATTTCAAACATGCTTTACTTGTAGGAAACGATAATCCATAATATGAAAACTATCCTTAACCATATGATCATATAAGGCTTTGAGCCCATCACTTATTTTCTCAAAACAATCACAATATTTTTTTTAATTTTAAAATATTGAGAATACAAAGTCACCAAAATCGTATATTCATGTTGAGTGGAACACATGTCTTCACAAACCAGTTCTTCAACACCAACATCTTCAAGAAATTATTTTTGCACATGCTCTTCTTCTTGACCTTCAATGGAGTTAAGGGAAGCTTCTTCATGAACATTCTCTTGAAAAACCTCATGCATTTCATTCATAGTCTCTTCTTTCCTTAGAATGTAACACTTCTCTTTAGAAAAATAAACCAAGTGAAGCAATTTTTCTTCTTGAGCCTTGAAGTCACTGAAGAGAATATTTGAAGGGATCATTTCATATTCTTGCATCGTAGATTTATTTTCTTTAAAAAGGTAAACTCAAAGATATTAATCTTGCACTCCTCCACATTTGACGTCTATGTCCATCCAAGATTCTTGAGAAACTATGAAGAAAGCACAAAATGAAGATATCTTCATTTTGAGATTTCTATGGGAAAATTGTTGTTTATAGTATCAATGGAATCCACATTGTCATATTGAATCAAATTAACATCCATCATTAGGATCAAAGAGTTGATGAAAAAATATTGAAGCAAATTGTTGATAATTAATACCAAAAAAACTACAAAGAAAAAAGGCCCAAACCTTAAACCTAGTGAGGTTGGCTTAGAGACTAAAAACTCTAAAGAGACTAACTCAAACTAACAAAATCAACCAATGAAACCAAGCAATAATAACTAAAAAAGGATAAATACAAACAAACCTATATAAAGGAAAACAAAAGAAATCATACACTAAGGAAAAAAAGGTTACAAAAGAAATCATACACTAAGGAAAAAAAGGTTAAAGATTAATATCAAAAATATCAAGTAGCATATAAGAAAGGTTAGAACAAAAATAAAACCTAAGAAAAAAGGTTAAAGATTAATAAGAAAAATATCAAGTAGCATATAAGAAAGGTCAGATCAAAAATAAAACCTAGAGAAATAAATGGAAGATAGAAGAAAAGAGATTAAGAGAGAAGGAAAACTATATGGATAAACTAGAGAGAAAAATAAAACTAAAATTAAGGGGAAAGAAACTAACATACCAATAACTTTAATATATATAATTGAAAAACTAAATTTAAATACTTTATAAACAATGAACACTAAAACGAAGAAAAGAGAGAAGGAAAAAAGGAAAACAAAAATTTTGTTGTCGGGGTTGGTCCAGAAGAAACAATAAAAAGATAAAACCTAAAAACCTAATTACGAACAAACAAACTAAAAGATGGAGGATCCGTATTATATCCTTTTATAAACTTATGGAAAAAGTGTGAGGATATGATTTACTACACATTATTGTGTATTAAGTTAAGTATCATAAGATCTATTATATCCTACCTCGGCATCTACCCGTTGAATATAATGAATCCAACTTCCACTAATTTCCGAACCTCAACCTTTATTTAAGTTATTGGGCATCTACCCGTTGAATATAATGAATCCAACTTCTACTAATTTCCAAACCTTAACCTTTATTTAAGTTACTCGGGTGTTTAATTATCTCAATATCTTTAGCTAACTTTGTGTTTGAAGTAGTGATATTGTTTTGCAAGGATTCATGTGTCTTCAAGGTATGCCTAGTTCCTACTATTCAGAAACTATTATGCAAATGCTAGTGTGGGAGTACGATCATTCCTAATATATTCTCCATTTTCCTTAATACTTACTTGGATTGAACAATTAATTTTTCCACTCCATTTTCCTTAATACTTACTTGGATTGAACATCTAATTTTTCCACTCCATTTTCCTTAATACTTACTTGGATTGGACATCTAATTTTTCCAATGTACCATATACTGCATGAGCACGTAGTCTTATACACACCTTTGCATTGTGGATGGTCAATGGACATAGATCTCATTTTATTCTTGATGGTTTCAATTAGTATAAAAGAGGTTGAAATAACCTTTCTTCTTAATACTTTATCAATTTTCTTGATAACTCCTTGAATGTAAGGAATTCATATGTTCATGATTATCAATGGTCATGTTTTTCTAGTTGAGATTATTGTGGGATTGTGAGTTATTTTTTATTTTGTCTATTGCTTTATTAGTTGATGTTTTAATGTCCCTATTCATATGTTCTTCATCTAACATATATGATATCTCTTATGGATAAGGTGTTGAGGACCCTAGTCTTCTGGGTGGGGTGGTGATGGGAGCCAACTTGAAGATAAATCTTAGTGTGGGTTTCCTTCATAAATATTTTGTGGTTGAGTGATTCCTGTTTATTCTTGGTGACTACCACATATAATAAGGAAATGCTCCCATTCTTCTCTCTCTTGTTGGTGAACATAATTTCTTCATAGAGATTCTTAAGGGGTTCAAAGAACTTGTTTACTTTGCTTCCATGTGGCCACTTAATGTTTGTGTCATCCACATATTTTTTCCATTAGATGGATTGAAGGGAAAAGTGTCCATGGATTTATTTTAAAATTTATCCATGAATAGGTTCATGAATATGGAGGAGAGAGGGGATCCCATTTCTATCCCATTAATTTGTTCATAGAATTTCCCTTCGAAACCGAAGAATGTTGAACGAAGGAAAACCTCTTCTAGCTTAGTTGTATTTGTCTCTGTAACTTCTTTGACAACTATAATTGCTTCATTGAGGGGAATATTCTTTAGAGGAATATTATAATACCATTCCTTTTCACAATTTATTATAGAAAGACCAAACATATTCATAATTTCATCTTCATGAATTATGGTATTATGGTATATAACAAAATGAATGAATTTGTAACAAAATTTAGAGGTTCATAACCACACTTTCCATAGAATCTAGCAACATGATTTTTCCATAAATCATATTGGAATTCATGTGGAATCCCATAATGCACAAGAATTATAAAGGACCAAGTAATTCATCCCATTATTTGCAGGAAAGATCCATACTTCAAATATTTATGCATTTACCAAAGTGTGGGCTCACCAAGGTGAATCTTCAATATCCTTCACAATGTTGTTCACTTCACCCTACAAACAACAACTCTTGAAAATATGAAAGGAGGATGGTTTCATCCATTCATGGAGTCTCCATATGAGAAATGGATCTTCAAAAACCTGCACTCATAGATGTCATATGTAACAAGACTATAAATTCGAGAAATGGGTTTTATCCCCAACAATGACACCAAACATTTCCATGCAAACACATGTTGGGATTAAATCCATAACGCCAATCATGGATTATGGATAAACAATATGGAAAATAGTGTCGCCACACCTAACCCTATTCTTCTCTTTATTCTATCTCTTAACTAGCTCAAGGGAGGAGTCCCTAAGGTAATATTAGTAAATCTTGTAGTTAAGTTAAAGTTGAAATGAAGAGATAGATTTAGAAAAAAGGTCTTATGATAGTTAATTTAAGAGATACATGTGATGAATATATTTTATATTAGTGTCTTATCAAATAGTAAAATGATATAGATCATGTATAGTAATGAAGATATAGCTAACATCTAAGGATAGCTAGGGTTTGAGAGTCAATTCCTACCATATCCAAGAAAGGCTATATTTATCCTAGGATAAATAAGGGAATAATCAGAGTGGTATCTTCACACATCCTTGGGCACAATATTTATCAGGGATGAAATATTAGGGAACACAATTAATAGCTTAAAATATACCTCTTATTAAACCATAAACCCAAAATTATTTAACCTTATGAATTAAATAGATTACTGGTAAATCATCCCAAGAAATTTGTTATTGATCCAAAATTATGGTATAGCATTAATAGGATCCCCTCATCATAGCGCTAGCATCAACCATCCATAAGCACCAAGATATATTTCATTAAGTCTTATTGGGATTTCTCCCCCAATCCAAACATCAGAAATGAATGTGGAAGAGGCTCTCTTACATAAGATATGATCTCAACTTCCTTTACAATAAAATAACAATAGATATACCAAAACCCTAGATCTATCCTAGGGAGGAGTAATTAAATCAAAATACTCCAACAAACCCTAACAAAATCTAACATCAACCATGAAATATGGTGGCCAAAGGCACAAGTATGATTTTGCAAGAGAATAATGGCCTACGAAGGGGGTGTATCTATCAAATGAGGGCGAATTATGACAATAAGAAGTCAAACCTAGCCTCCAAATGATTTCCAAAGGTAACACTCGAAGCAAAAAGAATAAAAAAGGGGAGAGATTCCTTGAATTAGATGAATCCTCTCCATGAAAAGTCTCCCAAAGGAATGCATGACAAAAATATGCTACGACTCTTTAAACAACAATTTCGAAATCACTATCATCCTCATTATTTATAAACATTTATATTTTAACCACTTCTTGGAAATCTTGTGGTGTGTTTTCAAGTGAGGGAATTCATCAAGGGTAAACCCATGAATGTAGAAAAAGTCAAGAAGTGAAAGAGGTTGCTTATATAAATCAAGGGGTCAAATCCTCAACCAACAAATAGATCTATGTGAAATTATCCATTAAGTGGGGAATAACCTCAACATATGTGCAATGATTACCAACATCCAACAAAACCCCAAGATTGATGTTAAATCATTAATTCATGAACCAAGGAGACCATCAATAAAAAATAGGAGCATCAAATTAAAGAAGTGTCCACCATAAATAACCGACCCATGAGGAAGGTGTTCGCCCCTTCAACAAGAAACTATTATTCCACCACACATGTCATATGAGAGAAAGAAGGGGAGTTCTCAAGAAAATATGATACCTAAAAGCGCTATGATGCTATATATGTTCCAAGGATCAGGAATGTTCCACAAGAATAAATACTAGTCCATCCAAATATCCATGAACATGTAACCCCTTGCTAAAAATATGATAAAAATCACATGTGGACACCCATGCAAAATTGAGGGTAACATCACCACAATATTTCCACACAAACCAACATATTGATATTAAATCCATAACATTAATTACATATTGTAGATAAATAAGAGGCAGGCCAATGTTACCGCACCTAACCCTCTTCTTCTATTTACACAAGTTTTTCTCTATCCCAAGGGATGAATCCCTAGGGTAAGATTACTAAATATTGCAATTATGTTCAAGGTGAAATGGAGAGATAGATTTAGAAAAATGGTTTTGTGAAAGTTAATTTAAGAGATAAGAGATTTGAATGGTTTGGATACCACTTTATTATCAAATGGGAAAATAACTTCAATCAAGAATAGTAATGAAGGGATAGATAACATCCAAGGATAGATAGGGTTTGAGAGTAAATTCCTACCATATTCAAGAAAGGACAAACTTATCATAGGATATACAAGGGAATAATTGACACGGTATTTGCACACCAACTTGAGTATAATATTCATCAAGGATGGAATCCTAGGGCATACAGTATTTGGATGAAAATATACCTCCTATTTTACCAGAAACCCAAACAAATTTGACTTTTCAAAGTAAATAGGTTACTTTATCATCCAAGCAATCCTACCATTGTTTATTCAAAAATGCATCATAACATTAGGAATATTTCCTAATCATAGTGATATAATCAACCATCCATAATCACCAATATATATTTGATTATTTATTAGTGGGATTTCTCCCCCATCTAAACATGATAATGGATTATTTAGAGGAGCTCTTACTTTACAGTAAATAATAGTAGATCTATCATAGGGAGGAGTATGCAAATCAAAATACCTTAACAAACCCTAACAAACTCTAACAACATCCATGAAATATGGTGGTTAAAGCCACAAGTAAAATATAAGAAGGGGGTACATCCATCAAATGGGGGTGAACGATGACAAGAAGTTGAACCTAGCTTCCAAATGCTCTCTGAAGTTAGCACTCCAAGAAAAATGAATTTAAAGGTGGAAGGTTTCTTCAAATAAGATAATTTCTCTCCATGAAAAGGATCTAAAAAGAATGCACATAAAAAATACGACATGTCTCTTTATATGACATATTTGGAATTACTAAATTTCTCATTATTGATCTAATTTTCTATTATAACCAATTTTTAGAAATATTGTGGCCACTCTATATCTAATGACGTTGAGATAGCAAACTTATGAGAACTCTATCAAAATATAAGTTCTCTTGAAGATAGGATGCCCCTCCAAAAATTTCCCATAAAAGTGGCCTAGATGAGTGTGTAAACAAATATCGAAAGGGAGGGAATTCATCAAGGGAAAATCAACAAATTTATAATAAGTCAACAAGTGAAATAGGTTGCTTCAATACATCAAGGGTCAAATCCTCAATAAACAAACATATCTATGTACAATACTCCATCAAGTGGGGAACAACCTCAACATATGTGTAATGAATGTCCACATAACAGAAAAATCCCAAACTTCTTTCTAACTCATCATCCATGAACCAAGGACATCATCTCTAAAAATAGGAGCATCCAACTCAAGAACAAGTGTCCACAATAGATAACCAACCCATGAAGAATGATCTGGCCTCTTGTACAAGACACTAGAATGCCACCACACATGACACAAGAGAGAGGGTTATAAACCAAATATGATACCCATAAGTGATATGATTATATATACATGCCAATTATAAGATTACTCCATAAGGAAAGTTCTACACATGCATTAATACTAGGACATCCAAATATCCATCAATATGTAACCCCCTGTTGAACATTTGAAAGTCACATGTGGAAAATCATGCAAAATTGAGAGTAACAATAAGCACATAATAGTGATAATTGGAAGGGTAATGTGGGAATATTATTTGTATTAAGTATATAAATATATCTCAAGTAGTATTTGTTCTTTGTAGCATCATTCTTTATCACCATAGATCTCTTAGCCAAATTTCAAATCAAGACAAGTGATTTTGATGCCATTTTCTCTCTAACTTCATTTTTAGGTAGGGGAAACCTCACCATGATATAGTGTTTTCTTGTGTAATTATTTTGAATGAATTAGTGAGGTATATTTAAAAGCATGTATTATGGATGATGGTCATGTGCATAGTTATAAATTTTGGTGAAGGGAATTTCTATGGAAAATCTAGGCTTTAACATGCGAACCTAGTTTGTGCATATTTTTTTATTTGATCGAATTGAATTTGGGAATATCAAAATGGGTTAGACTGATGCTTTTGGGATCTAAAATAACAATGCAATAGAAATATTCGATTCAATCCCCATATGTATAAATTTGAAAATTAATTTTGTTTTTCATTAAGTAGGCCATGTGAAATGTTTGAGCAATTGTTGGAAATATTTTCATCTCCTCTACATTGTACTTCTGATTGTTTTCATTGTGGGTTTGGATGAATGAGTTACTTGATTACAAAATCATAGATCAAGGGGATTCATCCTCACTAATTTTAATTGATTTTTAATCTTGCATTGAGAAACCTCTTGTTTTCATTTTGACATTATGCTTGAGTTGAATAAGTCTTGATAATTATATTCCCTTGATAAAAAAATATTACACATATTATATTGTTACAAGAGATTATGGAGGTTGTAGAGTTTGGGTGGCTCACCAAGGATGATAATGATATGAAGAATCCACAAAATAACCCAACAACTCTTTGGACTCAATTTTCTACACATGGATGGTGTGATTTGCAGTGATCTCCCCAAGTAAATATGTATGATATCCCAACAATGTTTACTTGTGTATTTTGTTGATTTTTAATGAAGAGAAAGATAAATCACTAACTTTGAAGGCTTATTCTATTTCCAATATAGGGATTTTCCCAAGAAAGGATTTATCACTGACTTTGGAAGCTTGCTAACCCATCAAACCAATGATTTTCTCCTTACCACTTGAGGTGGACAAAGTTTACCATTTTGGGTGTTGGGAAGCTAACAAATATTACTATTCTTTACCAAAAAGGTAAAGAAATGCCTAATCATTTCCTTAGGAGAATTGTTGAATTCCTAGGTTAAAAATTTTCCAAAAAAGATAAATCTTAACCTTAAAGACCATGACCCTTCCTATTCTAGTGATTTGTCCTCTTGACCTCATATCCCAATGATTTGTTTTCCCTTATTGGAAAAAATGACTACCCTAAAGTATAGTTTTCTATCATAAGCTGATGATTTGCTCCTCCCTTAAACCAATAATTATATGTTTCTAATGTTACCATTTGATTTTTTAATTTGTAACATTCAATTTTACTTTTATAAGAGACTAAGGGGATATATTGTTAAGGTGATGACTACAAATGGAAAAGGATAATACTTAGAAATAAAGGAAAAAATGCTAAATAAAATACAACTAAGATGGTTACACCAAGCGATGGGATTAAATATTAGTCATCACAACCTTTATAAGGAAATGTTCTCCCTCTATTGATACGTGACACATGGAAATAAGACCTATTCAAACCCTTCTTTTATGCATATTTTCACCCCCAATGAGGAGTGGAATAATTCAAATACACTTTTAGACATTTGTTTGTATTTTATTATTTCTTGGAGGAAAATCTGGATCTAGGAGCTTCTAAATAATATTTTACTGTAGTGGTTGAGGTTGAGTCTTCGACCTTCCAATTATACACCTCTGGGTTATCTTGGAATCTTCGGTAATTACCTGGTGTAACATACCCATTTACTACATTGTGAAAAATAGTTTTTATTTTTATTTTTTAAGATAATCATAGAAGTTAGAAACTATGCAAATAATTCTTTTGGTATTTAATTAATGTCAATATCACTAATTATGGATCTGAATTAAAGTACATCCTTTCCAATTTCTTTAACATTATGTCAAGTTATTATAAAATTTATAATGCAATCATTATCATAGATCTATAATTCCTAAAATTATATAAATACATCAATTATAAAAATACATTATTTCCATATTGAAAGCATTATAAATTAAAAAAAAAAACATTCTTCATGTATATGGAGAATAACTATATTTCCCCACTTTATATCAAAAAAAGGTTAATTAATATGTAAACTCATTTACAATTATAAACCCTCATCCACGCAATGTATCTATATATATATATAAAGCCATACATATAATATATAACTTTTACCCATTATGTGCATGTTTCGATTTGGAAAGCTAAATACCGTTGTAAAAAGAAAATACTAAATGAACTTTAAAATATGAAAATATATGTATACCTTTTCAAAGGTTAATCGCTAAAATTGGTGATGAGATGTCTCCAGTGATTTGTAAAGGGGATGACTTTAATAAAACAAAAGGAAAGAAAGGCCTTCTTCCAAAAAAGAGTTATAGCACTACTAAGTATGGACATGCTTTCTAAAAAAAGATTTTGATATACTCAATCTGCAATTTGGCATGATGGTTCCAAAATTTACAACTGCGATTTACTAATAGGGAAAAAAATGTATTTTAAAATAAATAAATAGAAAAGTTTTGAATACATGAACAGATAAAAAAAATTGCACTCTAAAAGGTGGAACGAAAATTAGGGAAAGCAACCAGTGGATTGCCAAAATGCAAACCTTTTTGTACTCAGAACCCAAACAATCAACGTCAAAAATGGTTTATCAATCGGAATCGGTTCAAAAGTAAATGGTTAACCAGCGAAAAGAAGGAGGTTGAATGTGGATTCAAAAGAAAACTGAAGACATCAGCTGGATAGCGTTGGGCCCAACACACTACCACGACCACTATGATGAAAATCAAGACTCAGTTAATCCCAACGCGGGGTGCTCCAAGAAGGTTTACGACAGAAGAAAGATCGGAAAGAAAGAGTTACAAAAACAAACCTTCAGCACAGAGGTTTATTTGATTGTTTTTTTTAAAATAGTATGGATCTAGCAAATCCAGGTTTGCGTTGTGGAGTTTCATATCAGATATTCTCATATAACTAAAACGATGGCAATGGTTGATTACGGAGAGCATTTCCATACATCAATATTACAGACAATGTTAAAATATACTCAACCGATGAAAACGTAGATAGGGTACAACACATTCTAAACCAGGACATATAGACAATATGCAGGCTACGATTTATGATGCATTGGATCACCAAAAAAATTAAACGTGTAGCTTACTAGATAATCGTTTTAGTAAATAAAGCACGCAAATCTTAGTTTCATAAAGCACCAGTTAAAGATCTAGCAGCATGAAAACAATTACCTATTGACGCAAAAATGTAAGGGACAAACAATTGTTTTCTCTTACAGTAGATAAATCAAAAGTCCTTCACTTATTATAGATAAAGTAAGGTACATGGGGTCTGTAGAGTCCTACGGTCGATATCATAAGCAATTTTCTAAATATGTTGGATTATTCTCAAAAGAAAGTAAGGATATTTATTCCTAATATGAAATCGTAGGTAATAACTTTCTATTCAATGAAATTCCAAGGAAAAATAAAGTGTGCATTCTAGATATGAAATCATATGTAAGATTTTATATTCAATGCAATTCCAGATCTGAATCGTAGGTAAGAATTTATCTTCAATGTATTTGCATGCATAAGAAAGCACACACTCAGATCTAAAATATCTGCAATGTAATTGTATGCAGAGGAAAATACACATTCTAGATCTGAGTTGTATGTAAGATTTGATATTCATAGTAATTGCATGCAAAACAAACGTACATTCCAGATCTAAAATCGTAGAAAAGAAGAGATCTAAAATAAGAGAGGGCCTAAGGGAATTATTGACGCCATTTATTTGCCAAACCAGGGGAAAAATAAAATTGATGATGCCATAAATTTACATATGCAAGACCAAAAAATTCGTAGTAGTTATCAATCATAATTTTCACAAAAATGCAGATTTATAGATCTAGGTGGTGTAGAAAGACAAATCAAATATACTTACGTGAATCCAGGGAAAAACACAATTGGAGAATCAACTACTCCCAACCATAGGAGGCAGTAGCTCAATGGTTTGTTCCACTCCACCCCCAAGCTAGATCGCCAACCATGCACCAGAACGGCAAGTAACTTCCTCGTGACACTCAATCCTTGAGTCTGTAACAAGTTTTCTCGATTGACTTATAAAATAGAAAAACGCTCAACACATGCACTCAGCAATCATTTTCCCATGCACAACACGACCTCCTATGCTATTCCAATGCACTCGTATAAATACATTTTCCCATGTATTATGCCATCCCAATCAAATCTCCAATCATATCTCTAAATCCCTATGATTTAGGATCTTGTCTGGTTGTTGAGTTTTGGATTGGATTTGATTGGTATCAATCACCCTTAGCTTGCTTAAACATGTTATTTGGTGCCATGGTTGGTGTTCCCTCGTGTAGTTTATAAGAAAATTCTACTAAATGAAAATACTCTTCTCATTTACCTGGTTTATCCATTACATACATTCGCAACATATCTTCTAACACTTGATTAGTTCTTTTAGTTTGTCCATTCGTTTGAGGATGATAAGAAGTACTAAAATTCAATTGTCTATCTAGACCCTTAAACAAGGATTTCCAAAAATTACCAGTAAATTTCACATCTCTATCAGAAATCACAACCTTTGGAATACCATGTAGCCGAAATATTTTTTTCATAAAAATATCAGCTATATTAATGGCGTTGAAAGTAGACTTTACAAGTATGAAGCGGGAAACTTTACTTAACTTATCAACAACTACCATTATTGAGTCATGTTGCTTATTTGTTTTAGGTAATCTCATTATAAAATCCATGCTTATTATCTCCCATTTCCATTCTAGAATAGGTAAGGGTTGCAGTAGCCCAACATGATGTTGATGTTCAATTTTTACTTGTTGACACTCAATACACCTAGCTAGGTAATTTGCAGCATCATTCTTCATGTTAGGCCAATAATAGCTTTTCCTTAACTTAGTTATCATTTTTTGGTATCCTGGATGTCCGAAATATGGTTTCTTATGTAGTTCATTAAGAATTAATTGTTTAACTTCTTCAGAATCTGGTATGTATAATCATTTTTTATAAACTAACAAGTCTTTTGAGCTTATAGAATAAGCTGAATCACTTCCCTTATCATCTGTTTGCAATTGTTCTTTAATCTTTAAGTACTCTTCATCATTTTTAGTTGTTTCTTTTATTAAACCTTCGAGATTTGTTTTATAACTGTTGAAAGCAGCTGAACAATGTGGAATGGCATTCCTACTGATGGAATCCAGCACTTTGTTCTCTTTTCCTTTAATGTGTTTAATTTCAAAGTCATACTCGCTCAAAAAGGCTAACCACCTTGCTTGGTGAGCATTCAAGTTTTGTTGGTCAAATAAGTATTTTAAACTTATGTTATCTGACATTAATGTAAATTTTCTTCCTATCAAGTAATGTCTCCACATCTTTAATGCATGTATTATAGCAGTTAATTCCAAGTCATGTGTTGCATAGTTCTGTTCATGTATTTTAAGTTTTCTTCACCCGTAAATTATTGCATAATCCTCTTGTAATAACACACCCCCTAATCCTTCTAAGCAGGCATCCATACATACTATGAAGTCCTTGTATGGATATGCAATCCTTATAATTGGTGCGGTGGTTAATAAGTGTTTAAGTTTTTTAAAGATTTCTTGACACTTGTTAGACCATAAGAATTTAGTTCCTTTATTTTGAAGTGAGGTTATTGGATAAGTAATTTTGGAGAACCCTTCAATGAACCTACGATAGTAGCCCATGATCCCCATAAAGGGTCGAATCTCGGTTACATCCTTGGGGACTGGCCAATTATTGATTGCCCTAATTTTATCTGGGTCCACTGAAATACCTTCTTTAGTTATTACACGACCTAAGTACTGAATTTTATCTTCAAAGAAATCACATTTGCTAAACTTGGCATAAATTTTATGTTCTCTTAAGGTTTGCAGGGCAGAATTTAAATTTTCTTTATGCTCTTCTTCATTTTTAGAGTAAATTAATATATCGTCAATAAATATTATTACAAACTTATCTAAATATTTGTGAAGAACATTGTTCATTAAACACATGAACATGGATGGGGCATTGGTTAAGCCAAATGGTACAACGAGGGACTCGTAATGCCCGTACCTTGTTCTGAAAGTAGTTTTATGGACATCCTCATCCTTAATTATTACTTGATGGTAATCGTACCTTAAGTTGATTCTAGAGAATACCGACACTCCCCGTACTTGGTCAAATAAGTCATCAATGCGGGGAAGAGGGTATCTATTCTTAATTGTCATTTTATTAATTGTATGTAATCGATACAGAGCCTCAATGTGCCATCCTTCTTTTTAACAAACAGGACAGGTGCTCCCCATGGAGAGACACTCGGTCTAATGTATTCTTTATCTATTAACTCTTGTAATTGTAATTTTAATTCTACCAACTCAGGTGTGTTCCTTCAATAAGGGGCCTTCAAGGCATGTACTGGTCTAGGTACCAATTCAATGGTAAAGTCAATATCCCTCCTCGGAGGTAGTCCCGATATCTCTTCTGGAAAGACGTCTTTAAAATCATTTAAGAAGGGAAGATCCTCTAAGCCAGGTTTTTTTTCCTTATCATTAGTTTCGGTGATGTGTACAGCAAATACCCTACACCCTTTTCTATCACACTTTTTCAATTGCAAGGAATAAATTTTCCGAGTAAGAACCTTCTTTGGAATCCCTCTAACCATTTTACTTTCACCGTTTTCATCAATACAATCAAAATTTTTCTCAAAGAAATTTAGCACAACTTTATGTTTTTTTAGCCAATCCATGCCAATCAGTACATCGTAAGATCCTAATGGTAAAACATTCAAATCTACTTTTGTAATCAAATCTTGCATATGAACTTCACAACTAGAAATAGAATGGTTACTTTTCTTTTTTTTCTAGTGGCTAATTGCACTAACCACAATTTTTCAAAATCATATTTTTTCATTTTACACAAATCTACTAACTTAGGAGATATATAACTTAGGGTAGAACCAGAATCAATTAATATAGAAATAGGTTTGTCAAGGATCTTACCATCTATCTCAATCATGGAGGGCTAATAATCTGCTTGATGATTGTCCAACACTGCGCTAATCTGCGGTATGTTCCGAGCAACTTCTCCCACTGTGGTTGCTTCTCGAATTGTGTGAATATTTTGATTATCTTTTTTATGAGGATAATCCTGATAGAAATGAATCCCTCCAGAACCCCAACATTGCAAGGGTTCTCTTTTTATTTCTTCATTTTTCTTATTAAAAATAGTATTTTTATACTTAGCAGTTCTCATAGGTTGTTTATACTCCGTTCTTATTGTTGGTTGTTTGTCCTCAAAGGTATTTTTTTTGGAAACTTTTATGTTTAGTAAAATGTTTGAACTCTCTTCTCTTAAAACCATTTCCATCTATTCTCTTGAGATTAAAAGGATTTTCACTTTTACTCTTGGATTGGTTATAGGTTAATTTGGCCTTCCTCATTGCTTCATACAAAGTATTCGGTTCATCAAATTCCAGTTTGTCTTCATTAAAGTTAGGCAATCAACCTAGAAATATTTGTATTTTAGGTTTTTCTTCGTTTAGGTAAGGCACATATCTTAACAAGGATAAGAATTTAGTACATAGGTCATGCATGGACATGGATCCTAGTCTCAACTCATAAAACTCCTTAGCTTTCCCTTCGTAGTAATATTCTGAGAGGTATTCCTTTTTAAATTCCTTTTTAAACTAGTTCCAACTTACTTTCCTATCATTTATTTGTTTTGCTCTTTTTAAGTCTTGCCACCAAAATTTCAGCCTTTCCGACTAGATTGAAGATGGCCATTTTTCCCTTCATGGAGTTGGAGTAATTATACATAGTGAAGTACTTCTTCATGCCGGAGAGCCAAGCCTCGGCTTCTTCTCCATTTTTGACATCGTCGTCAAAGGTAGGAGGCTTTAATTTTTTAAATTGTCCTGTTAGCTCATCTTTATATTTTCTTTTCTTCCTATGTCTACCCTCAGAACTGTCACTAGAGTACTCCAATTCACTAGATAGATGGCTTCCATCAGGGTGAGGACAGTCAGAGGATGATTTTTCTTGTCTACATTTCATTTTTTTCTTTTGATTAGTTATCTCATTTAGTTTATATAGTAGGGATTCATTTAATTCCTCTTGATTTTTTAGTACCCTTTCATGTTCAGTCTTAAAGTTTATAATTTCTTTCTGTAAATCCCTGACTGTTTTTATAATCTCAATGTTAACAATGTTGTTATTAGGGGGATCCTCATTATTAGGTTCAACCCGTGCGGGTGGGGTAGGGGATCGTCTTCCAGCCATATCTTCCTACATTTTAGTAAAATAGTTTCTTCTATACAAGTAATAAAAACAAAAAATTACATATTTGTTAGTTTTCAGAAAAATAGTGTATGGACACCATAGGGCCAAGTGTAGTAACTTTGGCTCTGATACCACAATGTAACATACCCATTTACTACATTGTGAAAAATAGTTTATTATTATTATTATTATTATTATTATTTAAGATAATCATAGAAGTTAGAAACTGTGCAAATAATTCTCTTGGTATCTAATCAATGTCAATAGTCTGTAAAGATCACCAATTATGGATCTCAATTAAAGTACATCCTCCAATCTCTTTAACATTATGTCAAGTTAGTATAAAATTTATAATGCAATCATTATCATGGATCTATAATTCCTAAAATTATATAAATACATCAATTATAAAAAGACATTATTTCCATATTGAAAGCAAGATAAACTTGAAAAAAACATTCTCCATGTATATGCTCAATAACTATATTTCCCCACTTTATATCAAAAAGAGGTTAATTAATATGTAAACTCATTTACAATTATAAACCCCCATCCACACAATGTATGTATATATAAATCCATACATATAATATATATAAATTTTACCCATTATGTGCATGTTTCGATTTGGAAAGCTAAATACCATTGTAAAAAGAAAATACTAAATGAACTTTAAAATATGAAAATACATGTATACTTTTCAAAGGTTAATCGCTAAAATTGTTAATGAGACGTCTCCAGTAATTTGTAAAAGGGATGACTTAAATAAAACAAAAAGAAGGAAAGGCCTTCTTCAAAAAAAGAGTTATAGCATTGGCAAGTATGGACACGCTTTCTAAAAGAAGACTCTGATATAAACAATCTGTAGTTTGGCGTGATGGTTCCAAAATTTACAACCACAATTTACTAATAGGGAAAAAGTGTATTTTACAATAAAGGAATAGAAAAGTTATGAATGCATGAACAAAAAAAAATTTGCAGTCTAAGAGGTGGAACAAAAATTACAGAAAGAAAGCAGTCGATTGCCAAAAAGAAAAGCTTTTTACACTCAGAACCCGAATAGTGAATGTCAAAAATGGTTTATCAATTGGAATTGGTTCAAAGGTAAATGGTTAACCAGCGAAAAGAAGGAGGTAGAATGTGGATTCAAAAGAAAATAGCAGACATCAGCTATATAGCGTTGGGCCCAACACACTACCACGACCACTATGATGAAAATCAAGACTCAGTTAATCCCAACGCAGGGTGCTCCAAGAAGGTCTACGACAGAAGAAAACTCGGAAAGAAAGAGTTACAAAAACAAACCTTCAGCACAGAGGTTTATTTGATTGTTTTTTTAAAAGAGTATGGATCTAGAAAATCCAGCTTTGTGTTGTGGAGTTTCATATCAAATCTTCTCATATAACTAAAATGACGGCAATGGTTGATTACAGAGAGCATTTACATACATCAGTATTACATACAATGTTAAAATATACTCAACTGGTGAAAACGTAGATAGGGTACAACACATTCCAAACTGAGAGATGATGCGTTAGATCACAAAAAAATAAACATGTAGCTTACTAGATAATTGTTTTCGTAAATAAAGCACACAGATCTTAGTTTCATAAAGCACCAGTTAAATATCTAGCAGCATGAAAACATTTTCATTACTTGGTGAATCGCATTACATATTGACAGAAAAACATAAGAGACAAACAATTGTTTTCTATTACAGTAGATAAATCAAAAGTCCTTCACTTTGTTAGAATAATCAACCCATAGTATTTACCCACTTAGACATTATTTCATTTATTTTGTCTTATTTGCCTAGTCCATGAGTCCCACCATGTGCAA
>LPNX010570521.1:0-10674 GCA_001517045.1 Pseudotsuga menziesii
CACAGTGATTATTTACTCCAGGTCTTTCATTTTGGGCCTCACAAGTGATTGTTATGTATCTTGATACGAGCATGGGAATGCCCGCCTCGTCCATCTATTGATATACTTTTCCTCATCCAGTATTTGAGGACCATTTATACTGTTATGTTATATTCTGATACGAGCATGGGAATTCCCGCCTCATCCATATTATCAGATGATCCCTCATCCATTATTGAGGTTATGTACTTTTCAGTCCTTGCAGGTGGTTCGAGATCGGTGTCCCGGACTTCAGTTGCTTCCTTCTCTTCTCCACACCCCAACACAAACCAAATATGACTCATGATGTCCATCGGCCATACGATGAGCTCTTGCCCTCGCACATCAGGGGGCAATCTGTTAACAACCAAAAATGGTTAACTACCTCATCTACCCCACTACATGGCTCATTTGTCCATTTGCCTACCATATTTCCCTGAAAATCCCACTAAAAAGCCTCCAAAAGGCCTAAAATGCCTCTAAAAGGCCATAAAACCATCTAAAAATCCTCCAAAAGGCCTAAAATGCCTCCAAAAGGCCAAAAAACCCCTTTTTCCTCCAAAAATGTCCAAAATTCCTCTAAAATAGCAAAATCCCCAAAAGGGAAGAAAAAATATAAAATAATGAGGAAAAAGAGGGAAAAACCCTAAACAAGCTGCCCTAAACCATATGGTTTCCAAAACCATGGGCCAGCACTCCACCACTAAAAAACTATAAATAAGTGGTGGAGACCCCTCATTTCACAGCATTTTATCATAAGCATCCTGCCTCTGCCGAAATTATTCTCGAAACCCTAGCTTACCATCAAGCTACTTTCACCATTGAGAACTCTTTTGGCCCATTTCCACCACCGGAAAAGGAGAAGAAGCAGCTTGGAGCTCGAAGCCACCGACATCGGACCAACGCAACGGACTCCATCAACCTCCTCATTGGAGGTAATATCAATAAAATTCATCATTCATTTCTTTACTGTTTCTGTTTCATGTTATTTACTTTTTACTGCTTTAGCTTCAAGAACGTATTTATATTAGTCTTTGTTTTAGTTTATCTTTATTTAATTCATACACATCATTGAACTGCTACTAAGGATTCCAGATTCCTTAGTAAGTGCCCATCAGCACAAACTAGGGTGAAAACCCTAGCAACATTACCATTTAATGATCATTCTATGTTTTTTTGTACCAACCATATTTCAGAAGTTTACATTTTCTGAAATCTCATGATTCCCTCTCTACCTTTTTCAATATCCAAATTAGTGGTTCCTAGCACTTAAATGGGAGAGGCAGTCAGGTTTAAATTTTACATTCTTCAAGTACCATCCTGGCTAGAGACTACAAATTCGATCACATCTTTCTTCTGGTGCTCCCAATGCATAGTGGTGCCAAGAGGCATGTAGAGACTCAAGAGCATCACCATCTCAACCCCCAGAGTCATCAGACCCTGAGAGGAAATTCGAACCCCCATAGTGAGACCCATACAGAGTTATTGACTTAGAACTCGAGACAATATATGTAGAACCAACAAGTAACAATCATCCTCCAGTTCCTAGAATCGGGCCACCTCTTCTAGATAAAGAGACATTCCCCAAGATAGATTCAACTCTTCCAACCAATCCTCTGTCTAGATATCCTTTCCTTCAACCTCATATGGTAGAAGAGTTGCACATTTGGTAGTGGTAACTATAGATGAGGACAATGCCCTCCTTCCAACCACGGGCACTTGGAGCCTTGAGGATCTTTCCCTTGTACCGTCTTCAAGAGCATTGCTTTCCAGTTTAGCTTTTAGTCAATAGAGCTTAGATCTTATAGATTAGCTTTCTTTTTTCCTTTTAAAGGAGTGGCCTCCACACTTACACTTTGTATCTACACTTATGTATTGTACAGTCCCATTGAACTACTTTGCTCATTTGTTGGATATTAATAAAATTATATCATCTTATCTTATCGTATCTCTTCAATTCTCACTGGTATGTATTGTACATTTTATGGGCATAATTTTGGTGCATTTTTTTTAACCCTATCTTCCAAACATTTCCAACAAAGAGTTTTTCTATCTGAGCATTCAATTTTTCATAGGCTATCTTAATATACATTTCCGAGACTCTGATTTACTTGGATATGATCATCTACCACCCCTCAATTGTTTGAGTGTGTGGACCTATTTGATGTTGTCTAAGTTCCATGCTGGTGGAACTGAAGCTGGAGTGAGGAAAATAATGAGCATATGTTGATCAAGATATGTTAAATTTGGCAGATGGTTGGTAGGTTCTTTAAATATCATCTCTCTCACTTATGCACAGATGTGATACATGTTATTCAAACTAATAGCTGTTATTAGCTTGGTGTTATTATGACAGTGAAGTTAAAAGATCAATTCCTAATAGAACATGATTTACATTTACTAGGCCACTACTGCAACAACATCCAGAGGAATATGAAAAGAGGGAAGAAGTTAACAAGGCATCAACAGTTTTAGAGAGCTTCTTGGTTTCCACAGATCTGGGAGAACATAGAAATCAAGGAGCTTAGATCATTTATCCACAAGGATATAGCAGAGGATCGACACATAGGCTATGAGTATGTTTTCTTAGTTCTATCAAGCCTCCTCCTGTTTTACATATTCCTCTTCTCGAGTCTCCGGGATTGTAACCATGTATCAGGTTCACTTAAAGCAATTTTTGCAGCTCTGCCTCTTGTTGATGTATCCCTCCGTTATTTGATACATTATATTGAAGAAATTTTGTGGCTATGCCCCCTTCTCCATTTATCTATGTCTTAGAGATTATTGTGGAGTATCGTTGTTTATAATTCTTAGGGATCTGGTGTACTGCCCTGATTGCTAATAAAATGGAACTACTGTGCTATATTAAGCTTCATTCATGGTTATTGTGTTTTCTGGGATTTTTTTTAGTCTACTGGATATCAATCTTGAGAGGTCCCATTACACTTTATTTTATGATATATTTTATTTTATGGGACTGCCACCTTCTCATATGCTTTAATGATGTTTGTTCTATGTCATAATCACATGGTCACTCAATCCGGAAGAGACAATTATTGTGCTCCTGGTTTCCGAAACAAGGAGGGAATGGTTATGGTTAAGGATCTGGATTCTTCTAAAGATGGGGACTTTGCGTTGTCAGACTTGGTGAGGTGTAGAATTTATCTCTGGGGTCGGTTGAGGGCACTGTATATTCATAGATTGAAGGGATTCCAGGTGTTTGCAGGGCCCGTTATGGGGTCGGTACTTATAGAATCAGTGGAGAATTGCGTGTTCATGCTTGCCTCTCATCAGATTAGGATCCACCAGACTACAAATACAGACTTTGGTTTTTACTTTTGAGGTTCTTAATTGTGAATATTAATTGATCATTGCATAAATTTTCATACCGTGTACATCTCTTTAATGTTTCCATCTAAATGCATGTATGATGTTGCATTCACTTGTAAATGCTGGAAGACAGGTCATTGTGAAGACCACTCTAACATTTCTCTAGTTCTTAATGTAGGAAGTAGAACTAATTTATCCATTGGACTGGGAAGCTACGCACTCATAAATTATATTAAAGCCCTTGCTTGTCATTATTAAACATCATTTGCTCATGTAATTCCACGCCTCTCTATAAAAATATATATAACTTTAAGTTTACCAGAAAGTAAATCGATCAATCCACACTCCTTAAAACATTGATGTAAAACAGGCAGAAAACCCATTTTCTGCATTCTCAAACATTGATGTAAAACACTACCCCTAGCCTGAATGTACACAAACTCGTTTAGTTCTAGATAAGTTAACTCCAAGACAAACCTGCTTCTGTGGTCTTGGGTTAGATTATCTAGCTGGTTCATGAAACTATGCCATAAAGCTACCAATGGGTACAAGGTGGAAATTCACTCTAGAAATTCACACAACTAAACAGGAAGCCCTGGGAATTCAACTTAGACAGGACAACACAACTGACAAGGATGGTCTGTGGAAACGTTTTCCTCCTAGGGAGTGAATACCACAAGGGTATTGTGACATATCCATGGGCCCCAAGCAATAATGGCATCATAGTATAGTGAGATTCATCTCCAAAAGAAAATGGGAAAATAAACCTTTTGTAAGGCTATGGAACCACACATAACCAGCTTTCTGACACACATACTTCCTTAGCCTAGGGATTATTGACAAAGTTGTGTGGAATCCATCCCATGAAATAGCTCAGCTGTGTGCTATTTGAATTTGTCATGGACAATAGCATATTGGTCTATACCAATATCAATGGGAGATTTATTAAGGGTAGTGCCATTACCTGATGGAAAACCTTGGGTATGATTTTTTTTAGGCTTCAGTTGTGCCATGGAAGCTAGCTCTTCCTCCAGTGATAACCAATGCTTGCATATTTTCAGGTTCAGTAAATAGAATTTTGGGCCAAGGATTTAGCATTTTGGAAAATGGGAATGGATGCCAAAGTTCATTGCTCGACAGCAAAGCTGTCAGTCAGCGTTAATGACATATGTGACAGGTCATTAGTGGCATGAGGGAAGTACTCTACCTCTTATTTCTTCAACCATGTAGAGAAAAAACTTGCATAACTGAAAACTGAATCCTATCACACAATCCAAAGTGTATAGAATATGGAAGGATGGTGCTATTAAAAGTAATTATACAATGTTTCTCTCTTTTTATTGACTGATACTCTTACCACTGGCCAGAATGTCTCGATTCTTGCAGTATTATTTCTCTGAAGAAATACCATTTCAATAAATATTTAGAGCTAATGTCTTATAGTTAATTGGCACTGCCATTATTTTGCACTGCTTCACACCTTGCATCTGCTGTAACAGTAGTTAAAGTGCTTTATGTGCTAACCTTTTCAACTGTGTAATGTGGCTACCAACTCGTCATCTAGTTTTTTTCCAGTGCTAGTGGTAATCAGACGAGTTGAAAGAATATTACCTTTGACTACACTAGTGAACTCTTAATGCATGTCAAGGATTCAATGGATCTATGGTGTGCTCTTTGTATGCCAACAGGCTATGTCATACTTGGTACTTTTCATTAATACTATTCATGTCTCTGTTCTTACTCCTTTTCTGTGGAAAACTTTGTGAAATGAATTAATAGTTGATGAATCGATGCCTCCTTTTAACTATAACTATTCAATGCTATCTATTTGCAAGCCTCCTTTTTATGTTGGCAAGGTTGTGGAGTGACGATCAAGAGTCGAAAATATTCATTTACACTGACTATTTTTAATAATACCTATGAATATATATTCATTTTTTTATTTTATATTAAAAATTGACAAAGTGCAGCCAACAATGCCTTCTAAATACCTCGACCTGTAGGTGTTTAAGATATAGTTAAGAAGCTCTCGGCCATCAGAAATGCAAAATTTTAGAGGATAATAGGAATTTATGATGGAGCATATATCAACTAATGTAGAAGATTTTAGGATGAAAAACAGTTGGTCATCAATTCATAATAAATTCTTTCTTCAAGATTCTTTCCGAAAACATTATACCCTAGGTCCTCTTCATTTTTAAAATTCAGAGTGAGAGAAGCCTAACTGTTGCCCAGGATTGAGGGGGAGAAGTGTAGTAGACCTTTGGGAAGCAATGAAAATGTTATGTAGTGCACCTTTGTGTTATATCTCAAAATGACACTTCTCTTCCTGTGACCACTTTCCCATGATCCTGTCGCATGTCAACATTTCCATGATGACCCTTCATGAAAGTCATTGAAAGTCACTGAAAAAACACCTATCTTGGAGGACCCATATATTGAGTTCTGTAACTCCGTTTTACCTCATCTCTATACCACTGGAAATTAATTTTAGTTAGCTAAAACTTTTTAGAAGACACCAAAGTCTGAAAATGCCCAAAAATACCCTTAAAATGCGTTTTTTGTTCATTCACGATTTTCCTTAAGGCAAACCCACGAATGTGCCTCTTAGCATTTAAACATTAAAATATGAGTTAATTGGAGATTAGTTAAGTCATTTAAATTAATTTCCTTAACTTATATAACTTCTCCAACCTTCAAAACTACCTTATTTCACCCATATAAATAGAGGTAGGGAGGTCCATGAGAGGGGACTTGAATTTATGCATTGTTATGCTGGAGGAATCGGGACTCTCTTTTCCCACACCATTTCCCTGGAGGTATTCCCCTTGTGTTGCAAAGCTTGGAGGCTGAGTTATTTGGAGAAGAGAAGTAGTAGAACCAGATCAAGGTTTCGTGAGGTGCCAAACTTGAAGAGAAGGTATACTTGTACTTGTTTTCAAGATTAATAAAGATGTGATGTCCTTCTTCTTCCCAAATCATTGTTCAATGTGTGATTGAATCTCTGTTTATGATCATGTGATGATGCTATTCAGATTATTAGTTCAGATTTATTTGATTATCATTTCTTTATATGTGGTCATAATGGTTTGAGGAAGGTATAACTTGTTTTGCAGGTCTCTTGGAGCGAGAGGAGCAAGAAGAGGATTGAAGAGAAAGCTTGGACCAGCCTTCAGTTAGTCAGGTGTGGACCTTTCTCATCTCTAATCTTGTTTATATATACTTGCTGAACATTTTTCATCTCTCTTTCAACCCCAGTACGTTGATGGCCTCTTAAACCCTAGCCATAGGATATTTTCCTTTACAACAGAACTGGCAACTCCGCTGGGGAGAGCCTTGTCTGTTTGGGGTTTCTCTTGATTTCTTTCAGTCTTTTGCATTGTTTCAGGTCCTTCTTGCCACTTAGGAACACTTTATAAATCTGATAGAACACTTCCCCTGCCTTCTTAAGGTGGTTTTTGACCTTTTTTGGAATTTTTCCACCCATTCGCGAGTTGCTCTTCTGAACAGTCACGAATACTTGCTTGCATTCGCGGGTTGCTATACTGGACAGTCGCGAGTCATTCACAGGTTGCACTTATAGACAGTCACAAATGCCCCTTTAAACAATGTTTTTTCCTCTTTTGTGATTTTTCTTCTGTTTGAAGGTGTTTTGGGTAGGTCTTTTAGGGTCCTCTGCAGGTGCATGATTCTAGGGAGTTAGTGTCATCCCTTTTGCTTGTTCTCTATCTATGTGGTAAGCCTTTTTATAGCATTAGGGTTTGTTCTTTTCTCTTTCCCCCATCTCCTTTGCTTGGTTTGGTTTTTGGCCTATGTTTCTGATCAGCCTCTGTCAGTGATCTTTTTTTTATTTCAGAAGCTTGTTGGTGTTGCGTTCCTTCTTCTTTTGCTGGTTAACTTCACCGTGCCAAAATAGTTGTCTTGTCTCTTATGCAAGCCTTTCTTCCAAGTAGGGTTTATACTGACTTTAGGGCATTCTAGAGTTTGTTTCGTGGTTGTACAGCAGAGTTCCTTTTTCTTTGTTCTTATTATCTGCATACTTAGCTTTGTAGGTAGTTTTTCTTTTGCATTTATAAAAGAAAATTAAAAAGAGCCTATACTTGTTTTTGCTGCTTTCCCCCCACCTCCTTCTTTGGCTTGACCTTGTTGGACAAGGTACTGAGCAACCTTTGTTTGTAGGTTTAGATTGATACTTAGGACTGCTTGACCTTTGTTTATATCGGTCTTTTTGCTCAGTTTCTTCATTCCAAAGTTGTTGGCTTGTTTAGCTTTGTAAGCCTTCTTTTCAAGAGAGGTTATATCCTAACTTTAGGGAAACCTAGGGTTTGTTTTTGGGGTGTAGAGTAGTTGTCTATTTTCTTTTCTTACAATACTTGCTTGCATTAGTTAATAGGATTATTTTTCTTTTGCATTTATAAAAGAAAATTACAAAAACATATGTTTGCTTTATATGCATGTAGATTAGGTTCTTAGTCTAGATTGCATGGCATATCATTGTTTTTGAAAAAATATAAAAAGAATTTGTTATTTTTTGGCTTTCAAATTTTCTATTTCAAAATATAAAGAGAATAGTTTTTGCTTTTTGCATTTCATATCTCTTTGCTTAGTCATTTCGTTTCAATTTTGAGTCAAAACACCACATAAGTTTCATGCCATTTACCCTCTGACTAAAAACAACCCTTAAAATAAACGATATAATTTAAAATTTACTTGTAAGTTTTATTTTATAGGGTCATACACCAACTAGCTTAGGATAGACTTGTGGGCTAGGGAGTTTAAACTCCCCACAAGTGTTAAAATTCAGACGTAGTTGGCCAATCACTAGGTAAATCCTTTTCTGCATTGATTGCATCTGGGAAGCTCCTCTCAAATGGGAGTTAAACACTAGGCCACGTGGAGGCTTGGACAAAGGAGAAAACCCTCTGAATCCTTGTCAAAACGTAACCCAGGACTTTTACACATCTGGCGATTCTGTCCTAGACAGATTTTCGGGCTCAGCTACCCTACCCATGCGTACGAGTTTGGCTGACGACTGTCCCCCCAGACTGTCAATTTAGTTAAGGTAGCCTCTAGTCTCTTTAAAATCTATGGTTCATACACAGGTAGACCAGAAGGTTATTTCTGGTTGACCTTGGATGGGCTTGGAAGGTAACCCTTGTGGAAAGTGCAGGAGGGTGGTGGGTGATTCCTCCGCTTGTGCCTGAGAACCACCTCAAGGACGCCAAGTAATCGTTCATCAGCTTTCTTCTGGAAAGTACATCTTATACCTGTTTGTCTGTTTGGGCTTTAGGAATTTTTTAGTGAGTGTTGTGTGGCTTGTCTGTACTTAGTGGGCCTTTAGGTGTCTTCTTTGTAATTTTGGTTGACCATCAACCTCAAACTTTATCTCTTGTTTTGAAACTATGGCTAACACCCCTTCGAACACCAACCAAGAGATCCCCATGCTGGGAACTCCTTATACTATTCCTCTCATGGGGAATTTTGGTGTTCCCTTGATGGCCACCCTGAATCTTCTTGGATTCACCCTAGGGCTACCGGTGTGGTTGTTTTCCACTCCAACTGTCCTGAATGCTCCTGATGCTTCTCAAGTAAGCTCCTTATATCAAAGGCATCAAAACACTACTTCCCCTTCACTTGTAGTTGATTCTCCTCCTCCTTCTACCTCATGCAGTGAAAGTACTGATACTAGTAACCGATAGTCTAAAAGGAGTAAAAGAATGAGGAATAGGAAGAAAGCACATAAGAAAGGGGGCATCCGTTCAAGCTCTGCAAGTCAAGTTGAACCTCACCACCCAGACTCCATTGTTAATGCTGGGGGCACCTATCCAACCTCTGCAATCCATGTTGGATCTAAGCATTCAACCTCTGCAAGTCAAGTTGATCTTCATCATCTAGCATCTATTGATCATGATGGTGGGATCCTTCCAACCTTTCCAGGTCATGTCGGATCCAGTCTCTCAGCCTCTGTTGTTTATGCTGAAGACACTCGTTCAACCTCTGGTTTTCAAGTTGAACCTCCCCATCCAACCTCTGTTGTTCAAGTTAGATCCGTCCACCCAGCCTCTGTTGTTCACGCTGGGGGCACACACTCAAATGCTGCAAAGCATGTTGATCCTAACCATTCAGCCTCTGTTGTTCATGTTGATGGTACCCGTCCAACCTCTGCAAGTCATGTCGGACCCAGTCTCTTGGCCTCTGTATGTCATGCTGGGGGCAGTCTTTCAGCCTCTGTGGTACACGCTGAAAAAAATCTGTCAACCACTGTGAGTCATGTTGACACTGTTGAAAAGACTACCCGTTCAAAACATAAGCCCAAGTTTCCTTGTAAGCTTTGTGAGGGAGACCACCTTACTTATAAATGCCCTTTTATCCCGAAGGTGTGAAGAGTTTGGATTCATGGTCATCCCATTTTTGAACATTCTATCGTCTCTCAACAACCAGCCTCTCTTAGTGAGGTTGGACCCAGTCACCCAACATATGTAGTTCATGCTGGGGGAAAACTCTCATCCTCTATAGGTCATGTTGAGAGCAAACAGTCAGCCACTTCTAGTCATGTTGACTCAGTTGAGAAAATTGGTCATTCGAAGCATCATCTTAAGTTCCCTTGTGGGTTATGCTAGGGAGATCATATTACTCACCTATGCCTTGCTATCACAGAGGTGTGACGAGTGTGGTCCAAGACTGATGGATTTTCTTCTTAAGATCAACCTATAGTTTCTCAACAACTTACTCAACCTCTGGTTGATCAAGTGGTCGAACCAATCTCATATTTGGTCGATCCCACTCTTCTTTCGGAGAGTGATCCTCATGTGATTTAACCAATGTCATCTTTGGTCAATCCCACTCTCCCTTTGGAGAGTGACTTTCACGAAGCGGTTGAATCGATTCCATTGTCGATCAATCCCACTCTTCCTTTGGAGAGTGAAGTGTCTACTAGCCACATTTTCTTCACTGCCAGTTTAGAACTTACTGAACAAGGGGGCACTGAACTTGTTTCGGATCAACCCCCACCAAGCTCTCAGATTGCTTCCTTTGATTGGGATAGCCTAGTTGAGCTGCACCTTCCTTCTAATGCAACTTTCCAGATAAAGGTCAAAGTTGAACAATACAAAATTGCTCGTTGTATTGTTGATGAAGGAGCCTCAGTTAGTATTTTGTCTACTCGTGCTTGGCGAGGCATGGGATCTCCCAGCCTTGTGTCGACTGCTAGTCAGTTACTAGCGTTTGATAGAAGAACTTGTTTAGCCTTGGGAATTCTTGCTCAAACACCTATTACTTTGGGTGGGAAGACCGTCTTAGTTGACTTCATGGTGATAGAAGACCCCT
>LPNX010570541.1:0-22295 GCA_001517045.1 Pseudotsuga menziesii
GGCATGATATATCTCAAAATGGAAAGCTTATCTCACTCATAGGATAAATATCCCTATATAAAGCATTTGTGGTTATTTTGGGAATAACACATGCCCCATGAGACCATAGCAAAATGTATTGTTTTAAACCATGTATTTAAACCTTAAATAATGGAATACATTCAAATAACCATCCATCATGTTTTATATATTGACATAATGGTCGTATCCCACTTTTAGGCCAACAATTCCCTATGTATTAAATTTTGAGTATATTATACAAGTTTATTACGTTTAGCCGTGCACTCGATCAATTTATTGTGGTTGACTAAATCGCGTGCGTTGTGGTTGACTAAATCGCGTGCGCGTTTTTGCTCTGCAAATCGCGTGCGCGTTTTTTCTCTTCAAATCGCATGCGCGTTTTGTAGTTCTATAACGCGTACGCGATTTGTCTTCCTATCCTACATGTTCCATGACATGTCAGGCTGGGGTTGAACCATACCAAGCGCTATGTCAAGCTCGGGTTGATGTATTTTTTGGTAGCATGATGTTGTTTTTGAAAACTAGGATTGCATCTTAAAGGTCCATCATCTTCTTGCACTGACCCATTGCAATAGATTTACACTAGTGTGAAAGAAACATTGTTGATTTCTCTTGTGATTTAAGAAATAAAGATGTTTTGAGCTTATTCTTCTCAAGTATAATCTAACTGACATATGTGTAGCTTAATGTAATTGAAGTTATAAGTGTAAATATTAATTGTTGTTGTAGAAATTGATTAAAAAAATCAAACTATAGTCATTCATACATTTTGTCAAACACTTAGCATCACCTAGACTTCAGTCTTAAATTGTCATTAATTAAAGAATACTTCACATGCACTTCAACCAACAACCATGAAACTAAAACATTGAAACTAAGTATGTTTGCAGCGAAAAAATAACTTGTAACAACAGACTGATAAATCAATTAAACAACATATTTTGGTTAACTAGACCTTGGAACCCCCCCTTGGGGAAAATTAGTCCAAGAGTAAATTTATTCAACCTTTTCAGGCAATAAATTGAGTTTACAACAACATTTAAACAACAATAAATGTTTGTGCCAACACCTCGAAAACTATGCAGCGCCTTGATTTGCATTCCCAAAAAACAATACGGCCTTCATAACCTCCACCATAGCAACACCTTTTCAAAACTTGTTCCCAACACCTCAATTTTCATGCCCACTATTTAATGTACAACTTGTGTGATCCCCACCTCAATTTTTGTGCAGCAAAACAACTCCTCAATGTGCATGCCAACAGAGGAGTACGACCAAACATAAAATATAGTACAACCCAACATAAATGCTCTCTTGGGAAGCATGCCTCTCCTTGGGATTCAAGATTCCTTCTTGGGAATTGTGCTCTCTCTTAAGAAATGTGCTCATAATCTCGGAAACTCAAAATATGCCAAAATGCTCACTCTTGGAAAATATATTGTCTTCTTGTATTCTTGTCTTGCACACTACCATAAGCTCTCTTTTATAACAAGAAAGTGACTTTTCACCTCCCCCAATCCCTAAATCCAAAGGACAAGATTTAATCTTTCTTTTACATGACCAACGGTTGAGATACTTTCCTTCCAAAATCTATTACATTTAATTTTTAATAGTCATTTTTCACTTTATGAAATATGTGCACTTCATTTTATAAAGTCACTTTATAAACATAAAACCAAGGGATACTTCATAAAAAATCACATTACATAAGAGTCACTCTAAAATAACTTTATTAAACACCATTACAAAGTCAAGTAACCGAGCTAGTGCATGGTCACTTCCGCATACAAGACAAAACTAAGTGGAGTGCCTCCAGAGCTAAAATAGCTAACAGTTGTTAATGCATTCATATTATGTTAAGTTCTAAATATGAGTGCAAGTGAATTTTGATGGAAATTGTTGAGGTTAAGTGTTAGAACTGTTAAAGAATTATATGCATAGAACTCATCTCCATTGCTAAATATGTGAATATGCATGAGCTGATAAATTGATGAATATTATGAATGTTTACTTTTTAGATTATAAAAAGTTATGCTCCTTTCATCTTGTGTTCAAATGGGTTTAAAGATTAGAAAAGAAAATAATAAATTAAGTAGTGTCAATAGTGTTATAAACATATGTTGATAATACTACTAGAAAGTGTCTTTAGTGTTCAAATGTAATTCTTTGAGTAGCTAAATAAAAATGGGTTACTTTTAGCAAGTCACTGGAAAAACAGTACAGATTCCTAATCTTTTCTCCTTAAGGAAGCATAATTTTGTCCTTCTGTTAGGATTAGTGTGCTTAATCTGGGTACCAGGAATACCACATAAGTTCCATGCAAGCCACACAATTTTCACTTACGATGTATATATTAAAGAGTCCATGTTATGTTCACCAAGACATTGACATATCAAGTAAAAATGTGAACATATTTTTTAATCTTCTTTTAGAAATCAAATCATTAGCCAATTTAAGTTGTATTAATTAGTTATTATGCTCCAAGGCAATGACCACTAGCAAACAACATTATTACACATGAAACCTTAAAATCTTGTTTCAATTAGCACTTGTTTACCGAAAAATATCATTCAACATTTGGCATTAGTTCCAATATCATCTATCATCCTAGCCCTTGGAAATTAAATTTGTTCGAAAAAAAAATCCTACAAATAATCTTGATGATAGCTCAAAAAAGACTAGTGTAAACTTTTAAATAAAAAATAAATAAATGATCCACAACATCCCCTTAATAAAGTCTTCTTAAACTTTCGGAATTATTCAAAAGCATATTTATTTCAGACCACCCACATCCTCCTCTCCTTCTTTATTGAAGGCCTGCCATACTCCTCTTCCCTCCATACTCCTCTTCTCTCTCTCTATTACCAAAACACCCACAACCAACAACATTTCTAAATTATAATAATTCAATGTCACCCTTTCATCATGTCTCTATGAAGAAGCTCCTAACTAAAAGAAGAATCAAAATGTCCAAACAAGAGAGAAAATTCAAGGGACAAACTTAAATGGAAAAGTAATATGTTTTATGGTAATTCTTATTTATTAAAACAAAATCACTATTCATGGTTTGAAATAGCTAAGAAATATAATTAGTCTAACATCAAGCCTAAATATTATATTTGTTGGCAATATGGAAGGTGAATTTGTTAGCATTGATGTCAATATATGAATGGAGAATTGGTGACATTTGGTGAACTGATGATTGGTGACATTATCCCAGTGATGTTCATTGACGGCATTGGCATTGACAGTACTAACCCTACTGTATAAACATGTCATGTTGGCACATCTGCATGGTGTCCTCTTTGGGAGGAAATACTCTCAAATTGCTCTGTCATCCGCTCTCATCACACTGTTTGTCAACATTGACTCCCCAGTCTTTTGCGAGCATATTAAGCCTTGCTAGGAATCGTTGAGAACTTTCTCAAAGTTCAGTTGAGCAAGAAGGACCTGCTCTCTCTCATCTATATATAATTGCAACAAATATGAACGAGGCATATCGTGAAGTCTATGGGATAGCAGAGAAAAAGACAAAGTGATTAATTCTCAAACATTGTCGATCACAATGTATGAAAAATGCTGAGATTATGGAAATCGCAGGGCATCATGGTTCATCCATGCAAAAAGGGCATAAAGATTCAAAGCAAAATTGCTCTGAAGAGTAAAACCCTTTGAAGATCTGAGATCGTGACATAGTGTGTAATTGACAGAGGAGTTGTGATCTGGTTGAATACGTATGAGTCCTTGTTTGTGAATAAAATATCAAAAGCAGGTCGTGGAATTCCAATTTTGTTTGAATAAAAGACACACCAAACACTGCATTTGAGATCAATACAAAGAACAATCAAACGTGAATATTCACTATCTGAAATTATTAAGTCTCCTATCCACAGATCGTCCACCTAAAAATCATATGTTAGAAGAAATTTGAAGTTACTTCGTTTGATTGTTCCTAAAAAAAAGGCAGCAGATAGCTGGAAGCTCAATGCAGGTCGTATTCTATCCATATAACCATGGAAAGATTGAGAGCTTCAATAAGAAGTTCTAGTATGTAGACTCAACAGCCGTTGGATCAAACGATGGACGGTTGCGATTAAAACCTCACTCAAGGTTTTAGTCCTACATTGTCCACGGAAGTTGAGTTATATGTGTTTATATAGCCCGACCTTCCCCATTAGACACTTAATTAAAAGGCTATGGTGGGGGATCTGGGTGTTTGGACTCCACAAGAAGCTCATCAGCCTGGAGGGCGGGGTGACCTATCAAGCCCTTTAACCTTTTGGCGAACGTGGAACTGATGCAAACATGGCGAATGTGGCACTGAGACGTTGGTGAACGGAGAACATGGCACTGATGCATTGGTGGGGGATCTGGATGTTTGGAATCCACAAGAAGCTCATCAGCATGGAGGGCGGGGTGACCTATCAAGCCCTTTAACATTTTGGCGAACGTGCCACTGACGCAAACATGGCGAATGTGGCACTGAGACGTTGGTGAACGGAGAACATGGCACTGATGCATTGGCGAACGTGGCACTAAGCCATTGGTCAACATGGCGGAAAGGCGAATGCGGCTTCAACTGTCAAAATCGCCTCTTGCTTACTGGAACTCCCATTAAAAATAACATGGCAGAACTCTGGGCACTGCTTCATTTTATCATGCTGACATTGTTTGATAACCACGAGCAATTCAATGAATGGTTCTCAAAAGGCATAGAGAACCATGCAGAGCATGGAGGTACTTTGAATGAACACCAACTCAATCGAATACATGTTGTCCTAAAGTCTTTCATATTGCGTCGAGTTAAGAAAGATCTGATTGCTGAAATGACTAATAAAAAGGAAGTAACGGTGAACTGTAGGTTGAGATCTCGCCAGCAAGCATTTTATCAGGCTATTAAGAACAAGATTTCTGTAGCTGAATTACTTGATAGTGCCTGAGGTCATATAAATTAAAAAAAAGTTGAAAATCTCATGAACGTTGTTATCCAATTGAGGAAGGTATGCAATTATCCAGAGTTATTTGAAAGGAATGAAGGGGACATGTTTATGTACTTCGGGCAAACTGGGAATTCTGTTTTACCGCCACCTTTTGGTGAACTGGAAGATATACACTAAACTGGAAGTTGAAATTGTATCTCATATAATATTCCCAAGCTAGTTTACAGAAATCAAAACCTTGATTTAAAAGAAAAGGGAGACAACTATTAGAATTCGAATATGCATATTAATAATATAAAAAATAATTTTATTATGGTTATAAGAACTAAAAAAATATTTTAAAGACCTAAATAAACAAAATGAAAAGATGTGATGACTCGAAGAGGTATGAATACAAAGATTTGAAGAGGTATAAGTTTGAAAAGGTATGAAGTCTTGAAAGGGCATAAACAAAAGTATTTAATGAAGATTCCAAATTAGAAGAATGTGTCTCGATGGATCATTATTAATATCTTGGTGGATATTCTACCATTGATATGGACCTTGTGTTCATACAAACAAATTGGTGTCTATAATCAAGTTGGAGCCTGAATGAGGATTGGATTCCTTTCTACATGCTGGGTCATGTATGCAAACTCGGTTTTGCAGGAAAGTTGAATCTTTCCAGGAAAGCTAAGTCTCTCCATCTAGCTAGGTCTAGATTAAATTATGTAAATAGAATTATTTTTTAATAAAGGATATTGATATTCATATGTATCTTTATGTTCATATATATATAATTGGTAAATGTCATGTCTATTTCATAATATATATGACTGATTAAATTAAGTATTTTGGCAAGATATTTTTAAAGTTTTAAACAGACACTGATTAACCTCCCCCCTGCTCTCAGTGTCTAAGACATGTTTCAACAATTGGTATCAGAGCAAGGTTCCTTTGGAACAGCTAACTGCTAAAAGGTGTATCCAAATAGAAATCGGGTCCAATCTTAGATCGAAGTTCCTCTCGAACTTTTCATCCTTGAAAGGAAGATCTAAAGTATTCAAAGTGCAAGTTGGGCACATCAAATTGTGGATACAATCAAAATAGGTGGCATAATCAGTATCGGGAAAATGGCTGATAGTATGAAAATGTTACTTGAACCAAGTATGGATATTCAAGTCCCCTTATTTGATGGAGTTGGTTACGTTGATTAGAGAGAAGCTATGAAGAAATAATTGAAGTCCAAAGGAGCACATGTGTGGAATGCAGTAACAAGCAAGAAATGGTACTTGAAGAACAAAACCAGAATTTCAAAAGATAACCAAAAATTCAATTATATTTCCTTGCAAACCATTAACAGAGCTTTATCAAATGATGTTAAGATAGGACTAGGGAATTACACCTCTGCCAGGAAACTATGGCAAAATATTGAAGATACATATCAAGCCAAGTATCAAAGTCCAAGAGAAGATACAAGTCAAAAATATGATGAATAAATAAGTGAAGATATGTTGAGCAGTGAAGAGAACAATCCCTCATTTGTCTCATCACAAAACTCAGAAAACATTGTGCTAGATGAACTTTCGAATTATAGTTTTTGTGATGATAAATTTTTATCTAATGAAAAAGAAGAAGACCTATTAATTCTCAAAACTAAAATCGTGATTACTAAGAATGAGGACTTGAAGAAATTGAAGGAAGACTTCCTTATTACAATTGGAGATACCAAGAGGAAATTAGGTTTTCATCCTAAATATGTTTTTGATAAGATTGAAAACAAGTTTATGGTCACTCTAAGTGAGCTTGAAACTATTTTCAAGATCAGTGAGTTACTTCAAGGATTATGGATTGAATCCATGGGTTCTATAAGAACATACAAGAGTCCAGAAGATACTAAAAATGACTTAAAGATTATAAAAGATAAGTTCTTTACACTAACCAAGAAACATGAGGCTGCTGAGATGATATTGAATGAGCAAAGGATCCAGCTAAATGACAAGGAAAGATAATTAAATAACGCTTTCTCTAGTTTTAATTTACAATTGGAAAACAAAATTAATGAAATAAAAGAGGTAAAGTTTGAAGTCTTTAACCTTAGAAGACAAATTGAAGCTAATGGAAGAGGGCTTCCTGACCAAGAGAACCAAGTGAGAGGAAGGGAGCCTATAGAGAGGCAGAATTTACTGGATTGGGAGAAGAACCTACAAGAAGGACAAGAGAGGCTTATAGAAGGACAGAGGTCAATAAATCAAAGAGAATAATATTTGAATATGGCCATGAAACAGATTAAGAAGGAATTGTAGGATGAAAAGAAGAAGATTGAAAAAGATCATGCAACCTTAAAGGAGAAAGAGGCTAGGTATCAAAGGATGGTTTCCTTAGTCTCTAGAAAAGAGGATGCTACTAAAGAAAAATCTGTTATTAACAAAGAAGAGGAAGAATCTACATGTCTCACAGAAAGTGAGATAAAGAAAAGTCATGCTGGAGCTCTTAAAGATACATTCACAAAAGGTGGAGAAAGGAAAGCGATGGATTATCTTCAATCCAAATATATTTCTCCATACAAGGAAAATGAGAAGAGCAATCTATATAATAGCTCAACCATTATAGATGAAATTTGGAGTAAACAAAGATCAGCTCATGACATAAGTGGTCTAGGGTATAAACAGGACGAAGAAGTCAACCACCCCCATAACCAAATTTGAAGGAGGTGCTTCATCTTCAAAAGATCAGTGTTATTCTATGAAATGGAAATATGAGAACACCTTCAAGAGTTATTGCTAATCTTGTCACAAACATGGAAACAGAGAAGTGGAATGTGATACTTTTGAAAATAAAACTCAAAAGAGTTTCTCTGAAAAGACAAAGTGTTGGAAATGCAAGCGTGTTGAGCATACAACAAAGTTTTGTCACTCCATAAGGTGCTTCAAGTGTGAAGGCTTTAGTCACAAAGCAAAAAATTGCATGGATCCAAAGAAACAATACAATCAAAAGGAGGATGCTCCAAGGAGTCAAAGAAAGGATTTGAAAAGAGACGACATTCAAACTCCAGAAAGCAAGATGCCTCATGACATGTCTTTAAAGATGGAATTTGAGCAAATCCATAAAGAATCAAGAGAGACAGGTCCAAAGAGGAAGATAAAGAAAGTTTGGAGACCAAAGACAAGAGGTCTTAATCCTCATGCCAAAAAAGGTGACTCTTACGGAAAGGAATCTCTAGAAGAAGACACTCATTCTATAAATGATGACAACTCCATGGTTGAAGAAAATCCAAGTGTTGAAGAGGAATTGGAAATGACTCTTTTACTTTCTTAAAGAGTCCTTATTAGATGTCAATACAAACAAAATTGTCAGAATTTAGTTGCTTCAGGTCAAGATTAAAAATGGACTTAAAGACCTAAAGATGACTTAGATAAAAAATCGATATCTAATTTTGGATAGGTCAGCAACTAGTGTCCCTAAAAAAACAGAAAAGTAAATATATCTCTCTATCCTTGAAATTGATAAGATTTGCCAAATAAAAAGGATGTTATGAATAAAAGAGCATTTCTTGGTTAACTAGTATTACATGTTTAAGAAAGAGCACTAAGTTAGGCGGAGCTAATTTGAAAGAAAAATCTTTCTATTTTTTCAAAGAGAGCATTATTTGAAGATAAACTAATATCCTTAATTGAGAGTGCAATAGAGGATTATATGTTTGAAGGCAGAATTGAAGTGTAAAAAGCCTTTGCAAGTTGTCCAATGTGAAATCGTGTGACCATGTTAATCAGTATGTTCCGAAATTATTAAAATCACTGAACCCCAAAAGAAAAATGAAGGAACAATGTTCATTATGGCAGCTAGAGCATGGTTGATTTAATCAATATGACAGAAATACATCAGTCCAAGAAATAAATAAAGAAGGCCTTTTCAGTTGGTTTTACAGGAAGTACATAGTTAGCGGGAGCTGATTATATTTTTTTTTCTCCACCTATGTGAAAAGATAAAGGAGACAGTGATCAAAGTTAGGGGGGGTCATTCAACTCTTTGCCCTTGATGTCAAAGGGGGAGAAATGAAGAGTATTGACATCAATGCCAAAGAAGGAGATTGTTGGCAATATGGTAGATGAATTTGTTGGCATTGATGTCAATATATATATATGAATGAAGAATTGGTGACATTTGGTGAACTGATGATTGTGGAAAAACATATCCTAGTGATGTTCATTGATGGCATTAGCATTGATAGTACTAACCCTATTGTATAAACGTGTCATGTTGGCACATCTGCATGGTGTCCTGATTGTGAGGAAATAAGCTCAAATTGCTCTCTCATCCGCTCTCATCAAACTGCTTGTCAACATTGACTTCCTAGTCTTTTGCGGGCATACTAAGCCTTGCTAGGAATCGTTGAAAACTTTCTCAAAGTTCAGTTGACCAAGAAGGACCTTCTCTCTCTCATCCAGATATAGCTGCAACAAACATGAACGCGGCATATTGTGAAGTCAATGGGATAGCAGAGAAAAACACAAAGTGATTAATTCTCAAATGCCATGGATCACAATGTATGAAAAATGTTGAGATTATTGAAATCGCAGGGCATCATGGTTCATCCATGCAACAAGGGCATAAAGTTTCAAAGAAAAATTACTCCGAAGAGTAAAACCCTTTGAAGATCTGAGATCATGACAGAGTGTGTAATTGACAGAGGAGTTGTGATCTAGCTGAATACGTATGAGTCCTTGTTTGTGAATAAAATATTAAAGTCCTTGTTTGTGAATAAAATATCAAAGGCAGGTCATGGAATTCCAATTCTGTTCGAATAGAAGACACACCAAACATTGGCTTTGAGATCAAGACAAGAACAATCAAACGTGAATATTCACTATCTGAAATCATGAAATTAAGAAAGTTGAATTATATGTGTTTACATAGCCCGACCTTCTCCATCATTATCGACGTGTAGAGCAAAGGATATGGTGGGGGATTTGGGTGTTTGGACTCCACCAGAAGGGCATGGGATATTAGGCACTCAAATTGCCCCGTCCCGTCGCTAAACGGATCACCTTCAACCTCGTCCACCATGCGCCAGATACGAGACCTCGTCCACCGTCTGCCAGATACGGAACCTCGTCCACCGTTTACAGACCGTTTGCCGGATACACCCTCCACCTTCTTAATGAAAACTCCGACTAACCCATGTGGTCGACGTTTGGACGTGAATTAATGCAGAGGTGGTCCGCCCTGTTCGAATGGTTTACGCGCTCAAACTCCTGCAGACCCCTGTTTCCTCAAACAAGCAGATCGCACAGATCCAACACTCCTACAGATTTCAGCTTTCAGCAAACAACCAACAAGATCCAGCGAGCCGACGTAGAGAAAAGTCTAACAATATCATATCATTCTATCAGTCGACTTGATCTGACTCTAGGACTCAGCAATATCCTTGGAGGTTTTCTTTCTAGTTGTTATCGGTAAGCAATTTTAATAAATATGTTGCTCTTTGTTGCTTCTCTTTCTAGTTGTTATCCATAAGCATGTTTAATGGACAGGTGAAACTATATCCTTCAAACACATGGCCTGCCCTCTGTTCAAGTTGAAGCTGTAACAACATCCATAATTGACTTATTTGAAGAGATATTTCTGGAAGGAAAATCGATTTCCTAGGTTCAAATCAAAGTCTAATGGATTTGAATAACTTCAACGTAACATTTAATATCAAGCATGTGTACCTACCTTATCTTTCTCTAACAGAGCGTCCCAATCATTCTTCTCTACCAACTTAGCATCACCATAGCAAAGAGCAATACGATAATTCAAATCCCCAAGCTAAATAACTCGACTGAAATGGAATTATAATATTAAATTAGATAATCAACATACCACACAAATCCAATACAATCCATCAGAACAATCTATTGAAATCTCTATTCAAATGACCTCCCAACTGGAAAATTTAGTCTTCTCCCGTAAAGGAATAACCAAATACCCCTTCTCTTTGTTCTTGCCTGCAGGTGTTCCTAGAAATGTATTATCACTTATGAACATATAAAATTTAAATGCTCCAAAATTCTTTTGCTATCTCTGCTCTTCTCATTAATCCAAACCTTTCCCTTCGTGTATGCAGAGGAACATCCTTGCTCTACAACGTCGGGTATCTGCAATTACAGGGGATGAATTCAGAATAGATGTTGGCCATTATGAGATAGACTCAATAACAGAGATTTGGGTTGTAAATTAATATACCCGAGAAATCCAATGGAGTGCCATAATAGTAAAACAAATATTAATGCTGCCACGAGGAAACAGTATGTTGTAGAATGATCGAGGCACCCCCGTTGCGAAGTAATCCAAGTTCTGTTTATCTAACAGCATGAACAAGCCATTAAAATCATTCAAAGGCAAATCATTGAAGAACACCTAGAGCTCAGGAAGTGCCAAACATCGCTCAACGCACATGCTTTTGAGTGTTTTCACCACGAAATCTACTTCAGAAATTGTGTTCATTCCAGTGGCACAACCCAAATCTGTGATTCGCAGCAGGCTATGGTTTTCAATTGGAAATTACTCCATTAATTGGAAAAAAGCAGGCTGAACAACCTTGAAAACAGATCCTTGACGGTTCGAGTTGTTGGCATAGCTATTATCGTCGCGAGCCTGTACTCATGCTCCAAAATGCTTTCTGGGGTTTTCTCTCCTGAAATCTTAGGAATTTGTGGAAAGCGTGTCTTCTTTAAAATTTCCATAACATCAGAAATCCTCCGCATCTCATCACCTTCCTTCTCACCAGAGGTCAAATGAGAGCATACAAAACAAAATCTTGTTTGATGGAGCGACATGCTAATAGAGATGGAACCCTGAAAGCAAGTGTAATCACTATTAAAGAAGGAATTAATCAGACAAAAAGGTGTCACAGAGCTTCCATAATAGATAATACCATTAAGTATCTCTTTGTAGAGCTTTTGACATTGTATTATTGTACTATGACATGCAGTATGAGGAGATGCTGCATATAGCATGTCAAGATACTGCTTTGTGCAAATTTATCCTAGGGTTTTGCAGAATTATTTCAGTCAAGAAAGGATCACTGATTAGTTCTTTGTTTAGAAAATTGCTTTTCTTTGTAAATTAGTGTATATACATATTTGTAAAATAAAAGTAAAATTATTGCAACACAAGAATATGCAAATAACAATGGGGCACAAGCATTAGAAACAAATAAAGTGTGAGTAGAATATATTTTCTCATCTTGTTGCCAAAATAGCCCATCAGGCCACGTCCAATGCATGAAACTTTCAAATCTCGAACATGTTGTCTCAAATCGCTACGTACCCAAACACACACAAAAATTCCACCCATCTCCTTGCTAATTTCCAAATAGTACTTCTCCTTGCTCGACTTAAACTTGCATTTTATCCAACCAGGGTCAGACCTATATGATAATGGACTACTTAACATTGAAGAGTGGAAAACACTAGAGGGAGAATCTTCTTCACTCAAAACATGCTCGTCATCTGATGAAACTTATGTAGAAGAGGGACTGGTATCTACTCTATGAAGTGGTCTTCCCGGGAGAAACAGTAAGGTTGAATTTCTGCCCTGGCTTTTTTGGATAATTTGTAGCTTCACAGTATGGATTAGAAGGGATGTTCAAGGGCAGAAAAGACTTTCTGCTAGGAAAAAATGAACTTTTACCCACTTTGGAGCATTCAAAATCAAAGTCCAAACAGTAAATAACTTCTGTAATGTCTGCAGACTTGTCCCTACAAGATGATAAATAACTACATCAATTTCTATTCTTACTTGTGCCTGAATTGTTCAGTGTTTGGTGAATAAGAGCCAGCCATTTTGCAGCAGGGCCATTGTTCTCTACCCCTAAAATGTTTCATGCATTTAAAGGAACAATTTCTTGAAACCGGGAAAAAGTCACATGCAGAGTGCATCCTGTTAGACTTTTGTAGCAACTGTAGGAATCTTAATGTAACACCTCGGTTTTGACCCTGTGGTATTGAATTGCATATGATGTAAATATTGTATGGAATCATGAAAAGGAGCTCAAGGCCAAGGCCCTGCCATTGATTGATTTTTTGTGTATAAGTGAACAAGGTTGATGCCTATTGTTTATGGTACTAAGTCAAGCACAGTATATATATTTGTGAATATCATGTAATTATGCAATTAATAGAATACCACAACTAGCTATGCACTGCAACATTAAAGAGATGGGGGCATGATTTCACAAGGAATAGGGAGGGGGGAATGTTTAACCTTGAGCCATTGGGGGAAAATCCATGTGTCAAAACAAAACACCCAAAAACCTATGCCCATTCCCTCATGCATTCACGTTTTCATCTTCCCTCATGTTTTGGGGAGCTACGGGGACGTTTTTTCATCCATCCTTCATTCACTATGTAGGGGAAGGGGGGGGGGGTATGCTCATCATCGTGGTTCATTCAAACCTGCAGGCAGAACCGTGTCTTTTCTCTGTGTTANTTTACCCTTCTCCCACAGTCGTGAAGCTCACGGGCTAAGCGATTTGTTGTTTTGTTGAGCGATTGGGTGGTGGAGATCACTCGATGTTATGAAAGAGTGCTCCTCCAAGATTTCCCCAGTTTCATTGAGCATCCCTCACAATATGACATAACAATTGTGAGTGATGAAAAAGAGGAAGTAGAGGCTCTTATTGTCTTTCATTTAAAATAGGAAAGGTTCAAGAGACGCAAACCACTTGATGTGGTGGCCCGCCATTTCCATGCTTGTAATTATAGGTGGCTCTATCAAAATTAAGTTTGGAAATAGGAAGAGGTCTACTAGATCATTGCATCATTATATGGGTGGCATTGATAATGGGTAGAAAGACCAAGGGAAGAGCTAACATAAGGATAGATGAGTTAGATAAATAAGAGAGAGAGAGAGAGAGAGGAAAAAGAAGAAAATGAGAAACAATTTACTGAAGCAAAATCCCATGAAGAAAAAATTAGAAAATAAGTTGAAGCTAGACCAAGGAGTGACAAGAAGCTAAAGAAAAAGAAAAAATATAGAGAGAGAAGAAAGCAGTAGAAGAAGTTGACGCAAAGGAAAGGGAGGAAGTTGAAAAGAAGAGGAATGTGGAGCCTAGAAATACAAAACTCATGAATGTGAAAATTCTAATATATCCATATACAATTTTCAATTCCCCCATGCCATCCATCACTGATGAGAATTTCTCCATTTATCAGTTGGGTTTGGAAAAAAATACTCCTTTTAAAACTAATGGAATCACATATTTAGAGTCGTTAATGTTAAAAAAGGCAAATAGGCGAGTAGTGAGACTGGCCTAGAAAAAACTCAATATAATTGTGGTTATAGAGCTCATAGTCACTTCATAAACTTCAATGTTAGAAAATATTGAGGCCAACCCCACAACTGCTAACTCTACAAGAATTTCCTTCTCTCAAGCAAATGAATTCAACAATCAAAATATGTTCAAGGAAATAGAAGATTGTATGAATAGGATCACCATCCTAGAAGTAGAGTTAATTCTTTATAAAGAAGATATGACCATCCTGGAAGAGTTTGAGGCCTACACTTTCAAATTAAAGGATGAACATGATACTGTGCAAACACTAACTTCCAATGATATTGTTGGCCCAGGGTTTGTTTTGCCATTTAGGGTACCTATTTTGCAAGTTTTGGTCTAAGGTTGCGACATAATGGTAAGAAGGGCAGTCAACTACAAAAATTTAGGTGAAGATCGAGGAAGAGTACATGTTTTAAAAAAGTCCAACCAAAAGGTTGGTCAATTAGTTAGGATTTTGGTCCACTTACGTTAATGAGTGAGATAGTGGGTGTGGGATGTAAATCGAGCCATTAGAGCCTATGCATATGTAATGGGTTGGGATTTTAGAGATTGATAGAGCGAGAGTTAAAGACAAAGATATAATATGCAGAGAGTCGATGTAATCTGAGTTGATTTGCAATGTATGATTCAATCTGTAGGTTGTGTGCACGAATCTAATGTAAACAATGATTGAGAAGATGTCTATAAGTTGAGTGCACAGACGAGAAGTGTTTGAGCTGCGACTCTAATGAATAAACGAACGCTTTTGCGGTTTTCTCCCATTTTGGGTTTCCACGTTAAATCCTGGTGTTCTTTTGTGTGATGTGTTATGTACTATTATTTCTTACTGCATGAATGGATGATAAATGTTAAGCAAATGAATACATGGTTATGGATCTAGTTTGTGTCGTGAATGAGATTATTTATTTTTGTCGCAACATGTGATCTATCGACCTGGCAATGTATGATCTGTTGATGTAGGATCTCTCGATGTAATCTATGTTAAGGTATGTTTTAGTGTAAATCCGCTTCACCACTACAAAAACATGGTTCCTGTAGCTCCCATAAGTACTTCGGGTGAGACTTCATCTGCTCTGTAGGTGTTTCCAGAAGGTTTCAACTCCTTTCAAGCCGGTATATTGGGGTTTGTTGGTATAATTTAGTATGAACATGGATTATTATGAGTTTGCCAACAAATGGTTCCATTGTCAAGAGGAAGATAATCCACAAATTTCTTAGCATGGTAGAGACCAGGAATCTAGCGCTACCCCGATGGACTTAGAAGTGGGAGACAAAAGGAAGGAAACAGAGAAAATAAATCCCTCAATAAGCAAAAATTTGTTAAGGAGACCTACCCTATCAGCTTGACGGATGACGACTACAATCTCTTAGCCGATAGGATGGCCAAAGTAGTTGAAGAGAATTGGCATAAATTTGATGAGAGGAACACTGAGCTCTTCAAGGAATTAACCGACCTACTACAAGTACTATGCGAGGAAGTGAAAGAAGTTCAAGTCGCGTTTAGCAAACTGAATTCGACATCATCAAAGGTTGGATCATTTGAAGAGCGACCAATTAAGGTGCCTGTGTTGAAGCAGGCTCATAAAGTATAGATCATTCCAAAGGCATTGGATTTGGGAACTCCCGATATGAACAATCCAGTATAAGGTATGGCTTATGTTGACCTAGACATGTCTACCCTACTGCTGTTTACTGTGCATAATGTTTTAAATCAGGCGACAAAAGAGCTCAAATCGAGGGAGCATATGGTCACATGTAAGCGTTAGGGGCCTATTGGCCCGAGGTTTGTTTTTGGCATTTTGGGTACCTATTTTGCAATTTTTGGTCAAAGGATGCAATGGAATGATAAGAAGGGAAGTCAACTCTGATAATTTGGGCGAAGATCGAGGAAGAGTACCTATTTTGAAGAAGTCCAACCGAAAGGTTGGTTAGTTAATTAGGATTTTGGTCCACTTATGTTAATGAGTTAGATAGTGGGTGTGGGATGTAAATAGGGCCATTAGAGCCTATAAATATGTAATGGGTTGGGATATTAGAGATAGATAGAGTGACAATTAAAGACAGATATATAATATGCAAAGAGTAGATTTAATCTGAGTTGATTCAGAATGTATGAGTCAATCTGCAAGCTATGTGTGCATATTTGATGTAAAGAATGATTGAGAAGATGTCTGTAAGATGAGTGCACATACGAGAAGTGTTCGAGCTATGACTCTAATGAATAAATGAGTGCTTTTGTGGTTTTCTCCCATTTTGAATTTCCTTGTTAAATCTTGGTGTTGTTTTGTGTGATGTGTTATGTACTATTCTTTATTACTGCATGAAGGAACGATAAAGGTTAAGTAAATGAATACATGGTAATGATATGGTTTGTGTTGTGAATGAGATTAATAATTTATGTACCAACATGTGATTTTTTGACCTATCGATGTATGGTTTGTTTATGTAGGATTTTCCGATGTATTCTTTATCGAGGTATGTTTTAGTGTAAATCACCTTCACCATTGCAGAAACCTAGTTCCTGCAGCTCCCATATGTACTTCAGGTGAGACTTCATCTTCTTTGCAATGTTGCAAGAAGGTTTCAACTCCTTTCGGGCCGATATCTTGGGGTTTGTTGTTATAAGTCGACATGAACCTAGGTTAGTGTGAGTTTGTGCCAACAAATATGCAAGAATTTCATAAATATGCTACCCAATTCCTCACATTCCTCGATAGGGTCAAAGGCTAGAGAGTGATATTGGGTGAAGTCCAGTTAAGCCTAGATGATCTACACAAATGGAAAATAAAGGAAAAGGATGCACTTGAATTTTTTCCCTATATGAGTGAGTGGAAGAGTCGATGCAACTTCAATACATCATAAAATTGCAAATCAACAAGCTACTCCTTAGAAAAGGATAACATTTCCCTAGTGATAAATTGTAAGTGCTTGTACTTGAAAATAGAAAAGGTAATTGATCAATGCCATTTTCCCTCATTAAGGGAAAGGAGATCACCAAGGCCATCCAAAGATATTTGAGATGATTTGGAACAAGTCATAAGATGCAAAATATTCCCCCATTGAAATCACCTCAAGAATAAATTCCTTATAGAGACATAAACTTGATTAACTCATATCTCAACAAGGGGTATAAGTCCCATTCCTAAGGATTAAGACAATTATGAGATTACCCTAAAGTAATTGATTTTTACGTGGATTTTGGTATTTCCTCTCAACATAATGTTGTTTGGAAAGCCTATTTTGATGATAAATCTCATGGCCAATTATGACCCATATAAGACAAAGATTATTTATATGTATTCGTTTTGAAAAAGACAAAGATTATTTAAATGTATTCATTTTGAAAAAGACAAAGATTATTGAAAATGTCTTTTGCTTTAATGTAATTTTTTTTTATTGCTTTGCACTTTTCGAAAACAAATTATATGGTGTATAAGTACAAATATAAAATTACATATTTTAATAAAAAAAATAATAATAACTGGTTCATTATGTTAGGAACCTCAAAAATAGTCTCCCCCGCACACATATATGTGTATCTATATTTTAGAGAAAAAAAACATACAAAACTGTTAGAAGAGCACAATTTTTTTTAGTTATACAAATTTTCCATAAGTAAAAAGTTATATGACAATTTGATTTCCTATATTTAATATTTTTACACCATGTTCTAATAAGGTGTACATGTATAAGAAATAATTAATCATAATCAAAAAGTTATTGTTTTTATATATTACTATTTATGGTCACATCCATAATTTAGAGTAAAATATAATATAATCCTTCATCCATATATGTGTGGCTTAAAATCTATAAATAAATATTTATTCCATGTTATAAATATTTAGGTGGAACCTTACCTTAAAGAATGAAGCATTCTCATTTTTTTTCACAACAATGAAAACTATACTTGTTATTCAGTTTTGAATCAGTTTTGAATCAAAGTATACAAGACAAAAATACCATATTGTCTATTATCTTTAAATTGAAATCTGCCTATCAGAGTTGTAGGAAACGAAGTATAATATGTAAAGCATAAGTATAAGATTGTATGTTTGTGCCCTATATTGTCTTAAAAATAACGACATATGTAAATAGTCGCGAGCAAATATAAAAAGGTACAAAAAGAAAAAATACATGCAATCTATCACTAAAATATTTGCACAGTATTCCTAGAAAGGAAGACTAGAAATGAAGACTCCTTCTATGAACTCTATATACATAGATCAAAGGTAGCATGCCAGCCTTTCAACATTAAACTTCTATCATCGTACATCCATAAGTCCCCAAGAATATTTGTCGCATGCTCAACCTTCTCAAAATGAAAACAAAACCACCGTCATAGTAAAGGGTTGCAGACAAGCATATATCCTATAACCAATCCCCAAACTTATGTCCCCTAGTATTCAATCTCTCGTTGATCCAAGACCCAATAGCTGAAATTACCCATGAAAGCAAGATATGACATCGTGACCATGCCATCCATGGAAATCTCCCTACCCCAACACCAAAGCTTGTTTCTCATCCTGAGTCTGTATCTTCTTTCTACTCCTTCTCACAAGAAAATCTCATTTATGAACACAAACCCCACTGATATCACTAATATCAGAACCCCACTCCCCCAAGGAACAAGTTTTCGAGCCCTCGAGGTTTCGAACGACACCAAGAACCGAGTAGTCTAGTTGACAGTTCTCTCCCCTACCATCCAAACTAGAGTCAAAACCAATAGGTTTTTCACCCGACACATTAGAATCAATCCCATCCCAAAAACAAATCTCCTCCACTCAAATAGACTCCTTCCAAGGGTCCATTAGAAAGTCCATGTCATCATCCAACTGAGAACATTCCATATAAAAAGGAACACAATTCTAGGAAATTGTGGCTAGCAGCCCAAACACTTTCTATATGGAATAAAAAATGGCCTCTCAAAGAAGTGCCAAAAGGACCGTCTATAACATACCTCAAAATTCGTAAAATAAAAAAAAAATCACATGCAAACAATTAGCAGTGATTTGTAATTCTTAACCAGTACTTTAATCATGTTTTAAGTTAATGATGCCCTATGCAAGTTAAAAATCTCCTTTTTTCTTACTATGCCAGGTTTCTTCGATTGAGGTAATGGCCAACTCCATCTATATCGTTCAGCTACGCTTGAAGGTGATATTTTACAGTTTCCTTACTTTTACTTTAATAGTTTTTACTAGGAATTTAGTAGCCCTAATGATTGGGAGACTATACCATAGTCTTGATCCCATCCATTAATGTAATAAGGTTTCTATTAAAGGTTAGAGGCCATGTCCTTACCATAGCCTAAGCGTATGGTGTGAACCTGTAAGGACTTTAGTCCTAAGGTGCGATGGTATAAGGTTGTAATGCTTGTTCATATGAATAAAACTTGGATTTAACCAAGGATTGCAATGCTAATTTATTATGTGTGTTGGTTACATGGTTGTGGAAATAGTGTTTTATGTTATGGTTTTTACCAAGATCTTAATGATTCAGACAATGATTATACTTCATTATTGATTTTGGCCGAGAGTTATTATTTGTCCTTGGTTGACTTTGGAATTAAAGGCATGTCTTGGTTGCGAGTTGACAATGCATCCAGGCATTCCAAGCAGGCTTCGATACCTCATCTCAGTCGTCCATATGTCGTGATATATTACTAGGGTTTGGCAAGAGTTTTATTGCATTGGAAAATTGTATGAACCCTTCATTTGTTTGGTATGCTGGAGGAAAGCAGCCGAGATCTTCTCTGTTCCTGGTGAAAAGTTTTTTTTTCATAGTGTAATTGCTGCTTGTGTTTTACTACGATGACATGTCTCCTTGCCAAGGTACTTGTGTGCTCAATCATGGCCTTCAAGGTCGTCTGCAACTCGTTGCTTCGCCTTCACGAGCTCAGTCATCCATTCCAAAATGTCACTTCCTTTTACCAGGTAATCCATTGACTGGTTAACAATATTTGTAAAGATCATTTTATATTTGTTTGAATATTTTTAAATCTCTAACAGATAAGCATTGTTGGTTGTTGTAGGAAGACGAGGGATAAGGGTAACCCCATAGGAGCTGACCCTTGGCCCTCTCTGCAACTTGCCCAAGGTAAGGATAGGAAGTGTTTTTCTTTTAGAATACTAGCTCATAGATTTTCTTGCATACATTTAAATTCAGACTGGGTTTTAAATAGTTGCAAGTGGAGGGCGTTGGAGAGGCAGGTGATAGGGTCACCTCCTCCCAAGCCCGCATTTTTAAACGCCTAGGTACACCATGCCCTAGCATCCTCGCTCTTAAGTCCGTCTGTTTTTAATTTGAAATGTTTTACCCACCCTTTTAACAGTTTGATGGTTTTTAATGCAGGTACTATATGCCTGGGTAAAGGGAGCCGAGAAGGGGTAGCGCTCCAGCTTTAAGATAAGTTTCTAAAATGGTTTTAAAGTAAAAACTTAGGGTTTAAGTTTAAGTTTTTATTTTTTGCAAAGGGTTTTGTAGCTGCTCTGTCTCGGCATCATGATTAGATGTTATGTAACTCGTTTGTTTAGTCTTTACATTAATATTTAGGGTGCTATTACGAATGGATTTACTCCCATAAGCTTGTTTCATAGTTTTGTTTTACAATGGTTAGAGTTGATGGTGGAAACCATCACAGATGGTTTTCCAGCCACATCCTGCGTATGCGATTGGATAACTTTAATTGTATAGAGAAATGCACATGACCCTTAGGGTCCGTGCATTCTCTGTTATGTGTTACTTGTAGTTATACCTATATATTTATTTGGGTTTTAAATTTAATGGCTGCCATCCTTCGATGGTCTTAGGACCATGAATATATTTGATAACATTTGCTATTTGAGATATATGTGTTTTGGTTTACAGAGAGCATCTATTTGTTAACCTGTAGGATAGTTTACTATGATTACTACAACACTATTGTTTTAGTATATTGATTTACTTGTTTTGTATAATGATGGCAACCATTTTAACATGGGCTTACATCCATAATATTTAACTTGGTATTGTTTAATTAATATGACCCACATGATTTCTGTAGCGTAGTTTAATAGTGAAATCACGGTGTAATGATATCATGACAGCTAGTATTTGGTTTGGATTTCATATGGATCTACTTAATGTATTTCATTTAATACTTGGTTGCCCTCATTGATGAGCTTAACGTCGGTCCTTGAAAGTAATTTTTTGCTTCCACGATTGTTTTACATTTGGGATGTGGATTACTTAAATACTTTAAGTTTGATTAAACATGGTTAACTTCTAGATCCATAAAGGATTTCAGTAGATCTGTTAAATCTTAGTTATAACAATCATGTGGTTGATTGCTTGTATAACCTCTATGTTGTATATGAATACTCTTCGAGTGTAACTAATTGTAATTCTTAGATTTAGAAGTTGGCTAGAATATAAATCGTAATATTTGTATATTTTTTTAATAGTTAATAAATCATTTACTCTTAGTTCATTTAATTAGTTCAACTTGATTTTGATCAGACAGTAATCGTTTAGAAATTTGAAACACGTTATACTTCATTACTGTAATAAAAAATATACTAGGTCCTCGACATAAGAAATGAACAGATATAGTTCATCGATATATACTCGGGTGAATCCACGGACCTGGGTAACACTTTTTGGCAAGGGCATTTCGGCAAAAACAGAAAAACGCACCTCGGTCGAGGGCTTGTTAAGCCCTCGACCGAGGTCTTAATATCTCGACCGAGGTTTTATCAAGCCCTCGACCGAGGTATTGCGGGCTTTACAAACCCTCGACCGAGGTATTTAAATACCTCGACCGAGGTATTTAGATACCTCGGTCGAGGGCTTAAAAAAACAGACTTAGCCCTCATTCAAACAAATGAAAAATTTCCTGTGCCTTGCAGAGGTGTAAACCCTGCCATTCCTAGCACATAACTGGGCGGAATTGATACCGATAAATTCACCAAGGAATCTTCTATCCATTGATGTATCATACACGCATTTTGGCATTCATATGAAATTTATTTTTTAATTACTTCTAAAACTTA